>CAUYPK010025155.1:0-69455 GCA_963574355.1 Loris lydekkerianus
ATTCTTCTTAGTAAAGTATCTCAAGAATAGAAGAAAAAATATCCAATGTACTCAGCCCTACTATGAAGCTAATTTATAGCTTTCATATGAAAGCTATAACCAGTTATAACCTAAGAATATGGGGAAGGGGGAGAGGGAGGGGAGGGAGGGGGGAGGATGGGCAGAGGGAGGGTGATTGGTGGGATTACACCTGCTGTGCATCTGACAAGGGTACATGTGAAACTTACTAAATGTAGAATATAAATGTCTTAACACAATAACTAAGATAATGACAGGAAGGCTATGTTAACCAGTGTGATGAAAATGTGTCAAATGGTCTATAAAACCAGTGTATGGTGCCCCAAGGTTGCATTAATATACACAACTATGATTTAATAATAAATTTTAAAAAAAGAGAGAGTAAGGCAGAGCCCTGAGGATTTGTGGGAGCCCTTTGAACAAGTCAAGGCAGAAGTCAAATCTCATTCTGGCATTCTCAGTAACATTAATTCAACAAACTTCTTCCTACTTCAATTTAGTTTGAGTGGGGGTATCTGTCCCTTGCATATGAAACACCTTGCAGACTTCTGAGCTTGACTGGCCCAAGGAGAATCCCCATGAAAAAATATACTCTAGGATCACAAAAACAAAGCTGTTCACCTATTCTGTTTTGGGTTTTTGTTTTTTAAATTAATTTTTATTACATTGTAACTGTGTACATTTAAATATGTATATATGTATATATATGTATATGTATATATACATATACATATAAGGCAGTTCAACACAATGGTTAAAAAAGGCAATCTAGGGGCGGGGCCTGTGGCTCAAAGGAGTAGGGCACCGGCCCCATATACCAGAGGTGGCGGGTTCAAACCTGGCCCCAGCCAAAAAAAAAAAATAAGGCAATCTTGGTGCTCTCCTCAGGAGCACATATAATAAGATTACAACAATACAGAGAAGATTAGCATCGCCCCTGCGCAAAGATGACATGCAAATTCATGAAGCGTTCTTTGTGCATCTAAAAAAAAAAAAAACATGGCAATCTGAAATTAGACTGGCTTAGGTTTATATCCCTTGTCCACCAATTTCCAGTGAAGTGTGAAAAAGTCATTTAACATCTCTATTAAATTTAGTTTTCACATTTTGCATGTTGATATAAGAATTAAATAAGATGCAAAGTCCTTACCATAATGCTAAGTGAATGAAATAGCTAGAAAACTATTACGTGTTCTCTTCTCCACATTAAAATGATTTCATTAGCGACTCTTTTGTTTCTCCAAACAAGCAAAATTATCATAACCATTATGTTTTTTACCTATTCTCTATGCCTCTTTCCTCTTATGACCTTTCACTTTCCTGTTATTCCCCTTTATTCACAGAAAGATAAAGTAGGAGTGGTATAGATCCATATTTAAAGGTCTATAATAACCTAATGTAGTCTGTGATTCTTGTTGGAACTAGACATTGGAGGTGGGAGGACAATGAAGAACCTTATTGGGCTGCCAGAGGAAATCTAATTACAGACTAGATGACAGCATTGGATCAATATTAAATTTCCTGAGCATGATAATTACATTGTAGTTATGTCTACAATGTATATACTTCAGTGAGTACAAAGATACTGATAGAAAAATAAGCAAATGTGGCACAGTGTTAACAAGTGAATGAATCTATATGAAAGTTTTAATGGCCATTTATGGGATTTTCTTATTATCTTTACGAAGATATGACGTTTTTCAAAATAAAAAGCTTAAAGAAAGCTCATAATAAAATGCAATGCAAATCTTAGAAATTCGCCTATTAATATTATCTAGTAGTTAAGAAACAGTCCCATTATGTTCTGAAGTGGAAAATTTTAACAAGGGAAAAACCAAAACTTAATGCTATAGTATTTAATGCTACTAATGGTTTTTTTCCGTGGCTTCTCACACATCACATTCCAATGTCTCTCCTTTCTTGAGCTTTTCCTTGAAGAACCTTTTTTTAATCTCACTGCTGGATTAGACATTTCTCAGTAATATGCTTTATAAAAACTTCAGTTATATTTATGCAGATGACCCATAAATCCTCATTATCTGCCCAGTGTCTCTTGTGAATTCCATACCACAAATATCCTTTGTGAATATGCCCATGAGGACCTCAAACTCAAAACATGTGCAAAACTGAAATAATAATCTCAAACTTTCCAAACCCCTGTTGTGCATTCTTAGTGAATGGCACAATCTTCCTACCTGATAGCCAAACCCAGGAAGTAGGCAGACTCTCCATTCCCAGCCTTCGTCTAACAACCAGTCATTCATTATGTCTAATTAATTACATCTATTTCTCTCAAATGCGTCTGTGTCTCTTAATACTCTCAGGAATTATCTTAATTAACACAAATATCTCCTTTATAGTATTAGCCCCCTGCAATCCACTCCCTACAAAGCAAGTAAACTTTTAAAAATTATTGATCAGATCATGATATCCTGTGCTCAAAATTCTTTATTGGCTCATTTTAGGAAAAGTACCAAATTCTTCAAAAACTATCCTTGCTTATTTCTCCAGAGGATCATGAATATTAAAACTGGGAAGGCAGGATAGCCCAGACTCTTGAGTAAGACTGTTTGAATTCAAATTCTGGTTTTACCACTTAGCAGCTGTATAACCTTGAGCAATTAATTACTCTTTCTGTGTCTCAATTCCTTCATCTGTAGCATGGTGGATAGAAATGACCTATCTTATATGGTAAGTATGAAATAAGGACTAATGAAGTAATGCATATAAAGTACCTGGAAGAAAGTAAGGACTCTATGGAAGCTATATATATGTGCTTCAGACAAAATGAACATCATTTCCTATATATACAGTATTATCTCTTACCTCTAACAGCATATCTTTTACCTAGAATATTATTTTCGTAACCACCATGTATATCCACATTTCCTTTGCCAGGTTAACTTCTACTTCAAGTCTCAGTTTACATACATATCACTTCCTAAACCTCAAGACTGATTTAGGTATCCCTCTTCAGAGTACCCCAGGGTACATCTTTATGTAACCCCTTAAGTTCGTATGTCTAACATTATCCCTATGTTATGTTTATTATTAATTGTGAATATTCTTGAGAATCACAACATAGTTGCCCACTGTATTCAGAGTAACTAGCATAGTCCCTGGCATGATATAAATACTCAATATGACTACTGAATGACTTTTAAGGACAAGGAAAGAATTGCCAACCTGTATTCATAGTCCATCTCAAGGTATCTAGCAGCTGGAAAGCTCCATCAGCCAGATATTCAAGTTTTGCGTGTGTGTGTGTGTGTGCGTGTGAACAAAGATGGTACTCTAAGATAGTAATTGACAAAGCAGTTCTGATTAGCTAAGAGTGTGTAGTATGAATGATAAGTAAACTGATATGTACACTAGATAAAAGAACAACGGTCTAAAAAAACAGACATCTTCCTAAATAATTCTATTAGTGAATAAAACAGGTTGGATCCTTTATAATTGCTAAAAAAAAAATCCACAGGTGTATTTTATTTCGCTGAGTCCAGTAAACAGAAAAACCTCTAATCGTTTATTACTAACCTTTTAGGCAGCATCAATCCATACTTTTTCCACCACAATAACTAAATTGGTAGCTAACTTTTAAATGATACTTCTAAATCAGTGGTTCTCAACCTGTGGGTTGCGACCCACAGGAACTATATTAAAGGGCCGCGGCGTTAGGAAGGTTGAGAACCACCGTTGTAAATTATAGAGTAAAATACAGACAACAAGAAAGGGGATACTTGTCCTTACAAACTAATTAATGATAGACTCTCTTTAAATAGCAATGTCATCTTATAATCGTTTTTGTGTACTTGAAATCTATCTCTCTATTTCTGACAGAACAATGGACAAAATAAGATTAACAGGAGTATACCATTAACAGTGACATTCTGTTAAGACACTAAAGTAAAAAAAGCTTTTGGCCATCATGGCTGGGACAGTTATCACAGTTAGATACCAAATCTGTATCAAATTTACTGATAGCTAAGGTAAAATAACTATTATTAAATAAATACTAAATAAGTATGTTAAATAAATAAAGCATTGAGTAAGAAGGTGATGTAAAATAGAAAGTTTTCTGATGAGACATAAAAATTACCTGCAAAAAACACATTTTTTTCTAAAACTAAATTTAAGTGAGCACTGTATAAACTATTTTATAATTTACAAGAAGTAACACAAGAGGTAATAACAAACTATGCTTGTTTTTAAAATACAATTTTAAACATGAATGCTTTATGAAACACTGGCATTAACAACTTTACAAGAATGTATATGTATTATAGAAAGTAAAGTACATCTGAAAACAAGGAATTTAATTAACTGAATATATCATTAAAAATTGAATTTCCAAATATACTTCTAGTATAAATATATTAAAACAAATAAATATAACTTTTTACTCAAATCAATTATGGTAGTAAAATCACTTGTTTATGAATAACTATTAATTTCTTCAAACCAATATTCAAGACCAAAGCATAAATTTTATATATGTAATAATGTTAATGTCCTGAGAAAAATGTACCTCCAAATATAAAGAATTAATTTCCAAGTCATATTCACTAGAAGAACCTGATCCACTATATTTTAAAGTTGTGATGACAAAATAAGCAGTGACATAAAACCTTAGAAACAAGTGTTTCATTCCTCAAATATGTATACAACACAAAAACTGATAACTATTGCCAAAAATTATAAAAAGCAAAATCAGGTGTTCTATTAAGGTAACCTGAATAGTTAAGATTCATTGAAAAAGTGTTTTACTTGTTCATTAACTTTCTTCTCCTTCTCCAGCTCCTTTTCTATGTCCTCCAACTCTCTATCTTTTTGTTCCAATTGTTTTTCAAGTTGGCGAATTTCATCACGTAAAAACCGAGTGTCCCGTCCACCAGCAGAGTGCTGAGCCATCTTAAAGCAATAAATCAAAAGTAAAAATCAATCCCCTTACATTTAGAGGTTCATTACATTTAAATTTTTATTACGCTTTAGGACAGATACATTAGCTTAAGGACCACTTTTTTAAAAAATTCAACTTATTCAAACTTCAGTTCACAGCCTGACAATTCCTAATGCTTTCCCTGAGACACAAGTACCAAACTAAACTGCAAAGGCATGCCATGTAGGCAATAAACAAACTATCAAGGCACCTCCTGAACCTCAGAGATATGAAACCAGGCTACAAACCAAACAGCTACAAAACTCTTAGAGCCTAATCCTAGCACCAAACTTTGATGCTTTTAATCTCTCCTTTCCATCATAACATAGAATATTTAGACCAGTGCTATCCAATGGGACTTTTTAGGATAACGGAAATGTTCTCTGCTGTCCAGTGCAACAGCCACTATCTCCATGTAGCTATTAAGTATGCAAAATGTGACTAATGCTACTGAAGAATGGAATTATTGATTTAAATATATATAGGCATAAGCAGATAGTTCTCCTCAAAATCCATTGGCAATTAAAAGCACATAGTGCATAGTCTTTCATCCAAAGCCTGCCTAAGAACGTCCACATAATTTTGCTCTACTCTATTTTTTTACTTCTTTATTGAATTCACTATTGTCTCCCACTCCCACACACTAGATCATTATCCAAGCGGGAACATTCAATTTCCACTGCACCTGCTCTTTGATCTAACAGGACACTTTAATTCCTTGACTTCTCTTCTCCCTCCCCATCTCTAACCTTCCCCCCACTCAACCCAATCTTGACTTCCATACCAATTCACCTAATAGTTCATAATCCTCACTTCAACTACTTTCCTACCAATATCTTCAACTGCCCTACCCTTCTATTCTATAGTCACTGCTTTGCTAAATACTAATACAGAATCAATCCAACTTCTTAATTAAGAAGTAGTTCTTGAAAATGTGTGGCACTTTCCCAGGAACTGGATATGCAGTAGAAGACAAGAGATAACTCATCCAAGGTCACAGTGTTAACAAGTAGAAGAATCAGGACTAGAACTCAAATATGGCCTCTCCTCTCTCTTATACTTCAAGCTTTATCTGATTTCCTTGTAATGTGACCACAGCATCTCCTACTCATGCTTTTAGCAGATAACATCATCTCCAATCTCTTTAACTTTCAGGCACTGCACATAAAAACATAAAAATCTCTGTACACACCCACTCTTCTACCCCCTCCTAATATGAAGGGGGAGGGTCTTCCTCATTTTAAAGGCTAATCAATTTGTACAACTTTCTACCATCTCAGAAATTTCAATGTATTTAGTTCCTCAACAATACATTCATATTTTAGACCTTGGCTTTGTCAAAAGTTCTGTCACTATACCTCAAATCTCTACCCATCCTCTACTTTAGTTACTAGTAATCCTTCTGTATACTCCCTTAAACTAGAAGCTCCATCCAGCTACTATTTTTATTGTATTCACAATTGGATGCTCAATCCTTACTAGAATTTAAGGCACATAAAAGTCACATAGAATATATACTGAGCAAATTAAATTAAATAACTATGAGCACAATGTCATACTTGTGATTTTTCCAGCTATAAATAAAAAAATTTAAATAATTCAAAATAAGAAAAATGAATGACAATTCCATTTTACAATTACAGGAAATACAAAAGAACATACCTCCAGTTCATTTTCCAGTTTCATGACTTTAGTTTTTAACTGATTCTCTATTTTAAAAAAGACAAATGTTTCCACTGGTTAGTTACCTCAGGACAAGCTTTTAAATGAATTTAATAAAAGAAAATTATTTTTTAAAGGATTCCACTATGACTGCAGCAAGGCAATATATAAGAAAATAACTATTACACTAGACCCATAAAATAGGAGTTATAAAAATATATTTTAAAATTAAATACATACATTTTACAGAACACATTAAATACTCTACATTAACGAATAAATGGAATTTATTATTTAACCCCATAATAAACTTTTTCCAAGGCACTGACCAAATTTTGCTTGTTCTTCTCCAGCTTTTTCAACTTCTTCCAAAGCTAGCTCTACTTCTTGAGCTTTCATCTAAACATTAAAAAAAAAAAATTTAAACATGCCTTTATACTGGAATATAGCAGTAATTCTTAGTGTCTACAATGGACTGTACAAGGAGACATTCAGTACATATTTGCTGAATGAGTAAATGAATTATTTTCATACTTAAGGATACAATTTCTAGATTTTTTAAATTTGAAACATCTTTGATTCCTTTTACCTCAAGTTCTTAAGTCTTATATCCAGTTTTGCAACTTCTCCCTTTGCAATGTTTGTCATTAATTCTTATCTGTTCCAATTGCTCTAATCTATAATTTTGTTTCTAAAAGCCTTCATAATTTTATGTCTAAACAGTTCCAATTCCTTTTTATGATCTAAAAAGTTTTGCAATCCTAAGGCATATTTCTGTATCTATCAGTGTGGTTCAAAAATCTTTATCAGCCTCTCAATTGCTGACAGCACATTAACAAAACTTTATTATCTACACAAACTACCTACCTAATACTTACTTTCTTTACAACCTTCTAAACCTTTCCACATGGAAAGAATAAGCATATTTCCCATTCTCAGTATTTATTTACAATAACCACTAGTCCCAAATTCCATTACCATCTTACTATTGCCTTCCACTTATCTAAAACTACTGTTCAGTCTTTGTCCTTTATGAACTCTTCTCATACCTGGAAAATCACTTGTCCCCACTCCAACGAATGCCTATAACAGTCACTGTCTACATTTTCACTTGGACCTCAAAATATAACTTCTACCTTATTTTTTGTTTTTTTGGGTTTTTTTTTAAGAGACAATCTCATTTTGTGGCCCTCAGTAGAGTACCATGTCACAGCTCACAGCAACTTGCAGCTCTTGGGCTTAGGCGAGTCTCTTGCCTCACCCCCAAGTAGCTGGGACTACAGGCGCAGGCCACAACGCCCGGCTATTTTTTTGTTGTTCTTGCAGTTTGGGTGGGAGGAGTTTGAACCCGCCACCCTCCGTATATGGGGCCGATGCCAACCGTTCTGTTTCCCCTATACATTCTGTTAGAAACCTTAAGTAGAAACTGGTGATGTTTACACACTAAAATCCTTAACCACATTTGAAGGTATTTCAGTGGTGATGTAAATATTCTAAGTACTTTCACAGACATTTAAAAAGAGATTCTTAAATTTCCTGTAATAGCCAAAACCTACTGTATACAAACCTTCATCAGTGACTGAGTAATTCTGAAAAGGTGTATCACATTTTCTTGATTTTCATTTTTTAGCTCATTTACTTCCACCTAAGTAAACAGAAAAGCAACTATTTTTTTAATTTTATAACTTTAAGCAAAATATTAAGAACTCTTCAAGTTATGCCATTCAGTGATTTCAGAGACAACTTAATCATGGATCAACGTATATGTACATGTATTATTTATCAATTAAACACCTTGGATAAGGAAATCAATAAATTGTCCGCCAGTTCCTCCTGACGAGGTAGATCATCTGGGTCAACTTTCATTAAGTCTTTCCAGTTTATATTAGGTGGCATCTCGAATTCTTTCACTGTGCTCCGCTTCTATAAGAAAATAGGTAGATACTAGCATTTTTAAGATAAACAACGTTACGGTTTTTACAATAATTTACACTTTTTACAGACTACATCACTATAACTTTCTATATTAGCAGAGCTGTGGCTCTTTAACCGCAAGACAGACAAAATAAGCAAAACAGCCTTGATCAAAATTATAGCAGTCACTACAGACGCTGTGCCTACAACAAAATGACTCCTACCTTGCTAAAATAAAACTAATCCAGGTGAGGACTGAGTTTCCGAGTCCCCTTCTGAACACCCCCTCCAGGCAACGCGCGCGAACGCCTACGCGTGCCAAGCGGCGGTGTGTGGAAGGCCGAAAATGACCTCTGATTAAAACAAACAGGGGATGGAGTTAAGAAAAAAATATGCGTAAGTAAACAACTGAAACGCGTGAAGTGTGGGGAAACCAAAACTGAAGTTAAGAAGGCAGAAGGATTGCAAACCAGAGACTAGAAGGGGCGGGGTAGCTAGGAGGTTGCAAGCGGGCCCTGAGGCTAAACAACCACAGAGTGAAGGGACTCCCATTCCCGCTTACAAGGATCTACCCACCTAGACCAAGCCTGGCAACCAGCGGAGGTCACTCAGCTACCGCACCCACCAACCTGGGCCCCACTACGGTTTCAGACAGCTCCCTAGAGCGTTTCCACGCAGACTCTGCGTCCTGCTAACCGGTCCCGAGCCAGCCAAAGCGGCGACTGCTGCTAAGCTACACCATTCCCCACCCCGAGGGGCCCAGAATAAGATCCCGGATGCACGGGGAGCATACAGTTCACGACCGTGGGTGACGCTTTACGTTGCGATTACCCGCCAGATTCCGGTTCCTGGGACTCCGGTATTAAAGCCGAGAGGGCGTGGATGAGGACTCCAAATCCCAGAGTGCAGTTCTGCCCTGAAGCTTGTGCATGCTGGGAGTTGAAGTCCCACAAGGGGAGTTAGGGCGCTCCCGGCGTGCAGTGCGGGGCGCTGCGACCGTGCCGGGCGGTGGGGGGAAGACTTCGGAGGCGGGAGGCGCAGAGGCTGAGGTACGTCCGCGCTGGTGGCCCGAAAAAGGTGGACCATGACTGTGGCTTCGGTGGCGTCACTCGCTGGGCTGCTCTTCCTGAGGTTTTCCTAAACCATTCCCTGGTGGAACCGCTCCCAGGTGAGGTCGAGCTGTCGGGTCAGCAGATGGGGAGGAGTTGAGGGGAGCGGTCCGAGCGGTGGGAAGCTCCTATGGGGGCCGAAGGGCCTGGCCAGGTTCTAAAGAGGTGGGAAGATTTCGCTTTCTCCTCATGCATTTGCAAGCGGCATTCAGGGTAGTGCCTTCATTTAAGAATGGAAGGGAGAAGTTTCAGCCTTGTTTGGTGTCAGAATCTGGGTAGAGTGGGGGCCGTGCAGCTATGCCTTGGTTTGGGTGCGAGCGAATGGAGGACACAGCATCCTCCGCCCCTCCCGCCTTTCTTGTAACACCATTGCCTTCTCGGATAGAAGGGCTTGAAGGTTGGGGACCTAGTAAAAAGTGAAGGCTCAGGAGAGGAGTGGTTAGTAGTTTTGTTCGGGCCACTGCGTGGGTGGAGAGGGAAGGGACGGGGGACTCACCTGTACTGCTGTTGTCACTTGTTCGGTTACCCAGGGCACTGTTGCGTGGTGAAAGCACCTGATCAAGTGTTTACCATTCTTAACTCTTAGGAAGTTTTGCTCATCCCACTGCTCACTGTTCTGGAGTGTAATAGACCACTAGGTAGGTTTCTTAAAAAGCTTTAGACTTGATATCATAAATGTTATTTCCAACTACTTGGACCAGTGCCGCTCATCTTTATCTTTTGTAAGCACTTATTTTTTATTCTTTTACATAATTGACTAAATTTCCTTTGAAAATAAGGACTGAATTTCTTGTTAAACCTTGAGTTTGGGCAAAACAAGAACTACCTCAGTAGGAAATAAATATTTTGTGAGATGCATTTCAGTTATTCATGAAATTTGTAGGAATAATTTTGTGTATTCCTTTTCTAAAAGATTATATGACAGAAATTGCTCATATCTTCACAGCAATCCGGTGAAACATGTGCCTACATATTCTCATGTTCCATCTATGTTAAGGAACTTGAGGCTTGGAGAATTTAAGTACTGTGTTTTAATATAATGTAATTGAGCACAGGTTTTAATACTGGAGCGCATACCAACTGCTCTACTAAATCCCCAAACACATTATGGGAAGCAGTATCTATAAAGTGCTTTTTCTTCTTTCTTGCTATTTCTGTTATATGTTATCACATTAATTTTATAACTTGATTGAATTTGAATTAAGTACCCTTCATATTCAGTGTTTTTATTCATAATTTGGCAGGGGGTGGTAGGGATGAAACTTAATTTTTATTGAGCACGTATTATGTACTGTGTTTACTAGTACATATTTAGTTTCTTAATAGTAATCTGTTATTTTTGCTGTAGCACCTTTTTGTTTATTATAATTATTATTTTTATTAATTTGGAAGTTCATCTGTGTTGGTTTCCTACACCCACACTTCTCTCACTCTTTTGCTTACATTTATATTCCCAAGAACTAAAGCATCTGGTCTAATGACAAGTTTTTATTTACTTATTTTTTTTAGTGTGAATTTTACTTTGTCATCCTTGGAACAGTCCATGGCGTCATAGCTCACAGCAATCTCAAACTCTTGGGCTCATAGCTATTCTCTTGCCTCAGCCTCCCTGTTAGCTGGGACCACAGGCATCTGCCACAACACCCTGCTATTTTAGTGATGAGGTCTCACTCTTGCTCAGGATGGTCTGGAACCCTTGAGCTCAGAGTGCTAGGCCTTCCAAAGTGCTAGGATTACAGGTGTGAGCCACCATGCCTGGCAGTCTAATGATAAGTTTTATTATAATTTTTCAGAAATGAGGAGGAGTTTGGAGAAGTTATTTCATAATACTTGATGAAGCTAAGATTGCAACCTAGATCTCAATGACGATCCTTATGAAAAGCAAAATCTTGCTTAAATTTCATTCTTAACTCATTCTAACAATTTGATCTTGTACACTGTGGTAGACACGAGCTACAACAAGGAATGAGTTAACTGGTTCTTGGGCACTGTCATCTGTTTGTACTGTGAATGAGAAAACTTTACTCTAGTTCTAGTTCAGTAACTCATCGTATTTCTTTGAGAAAAATTGTTAAAACTCTGTTTTTCATCAGATTTTCTGCATCCATCAATTTTCATCAAGAGGTGGAATTTATGTGGCAATTTTGAAGATGACTTGTTACAGAAACACGTGCCTGGACCTGCCTTCTTTTTTCCCCTAGGTTTTTATGAGAAGCTTTATCTGACCAAAATCACTTCACAAGGAAATCTTGCCTTTTATAATTGCTACATTTGTTCCCTGTACCAAGAGTGGCATTAGATCCTCATATGAGTGTGAAACCTACTATAAAATGTGCATGTGAGGGATCTAGGTTTTATGCATCTTATGAGAATTTAATGCCTGATATTCTGAAATGGAGATGTAATTCTGTATTCCTTAGAAGTTACTTGCGTTTTCTTTTTGCTGCCTTATCAAGAAAATTAATGGTAGCTTACTTTTCTGGGTCTAAAAGAAAATGTGGCCATTAGAAATGTAATATGCTATGTATAGTAAATGTTTTATTTTGCCTTATTTTAGAGATTAGGAATGAGTGTGCAACAAACACACTTGTTTGCCTTCAACATGAGATTTGGGAGATAAGTAGGAGTCGTGACTATAAACTTTGTATACCAAACTACGAATTAACAAACTTTAGTAATTAAATATAGTAGATTACTTATAGTAGATAAGTATGAGTCATGAATATAAACTTTGTATACCAAACTGCAATTAACAAACTTTAGTAATTAAATATAGTAGATTACTTTTCTTATAAAAGATGACATAATAATGATGAAATTGGGAGGACTTCCCCAATTACCCAAGAAGATGACCTGGGAAAACTTTCCTTTCCAGGCTATATATTTTCACATTGATAGGAACTTATTTTGTAGGTTGATTTTTTTTTTTTTTTTTTTTTTTTAATAAAGTTGTATTATTACACAGAGTCAACATTCTATAAACAATTTTGTTGAAGAAATTGTGTTTCATATCTCTACAGTGTAACTCATGAGTAGTTTTCAGTTGCAGTTGGATTTTGTGCACATAGTGACACCCCATTTTTGCAAGCAAGCTTAAATAAGTCATCCCATCCTGATAGTCAGCAGTCATCTGTGAGTGTGCTCTTACACCTAGGAAAAACTAAGAAGTTTCCACAACTAACAGCAATGATGTGTTACATGATTACAGTAATGACCTCAGTAAATCATGTCTACCTACACCCTTGTTGTAAACCCTTCCTTTTCCCCAACCTCTACTTTGCAAGTGGATTCTTTTGGACATAATTTAAGAAGACTCCACATATGAAATAATGACATGCTCTTTCTCACTTTCTCTCATATTACACTCCCTTGTGGAATCCTAAAAATTTTGTTATCTTGACCCTTTTTTAATCTCTTCTCCCTATGATTCTGGATTTACCTTCCTTGATTACTAGTAAAAATGCAGTAAACAAAAGCATATGAAGCACTTATGCTTTGGAACTTGCCTTTCTATTGTCTCGAGATCGTCATGTAAGAAGCCCAAGGCTAACCTAATAGAAGATTTGACTATAAGTAGCAGAGACTAGCTTTGATATATAAGACCCCTCCCCTTTAAACCTGCAATCTCCAACTCATAGGCCACAGACTGATACCACTCCATGTCCTGTTCTAAACTGAGCTGTGCAGCAGGAGGTGAGAGGCAGTTGAGGATCTGAAGCTTCATCTGTATTTACAGCTGCCTGCATCACTGCCTGAGCTGCACATCCTGTCTGATCAGGAGTGGCATTAGATTCATATATGAGTGTGAAACCTACTATAAACTGCATGTAAGGGATCTAGGTTGTATGCATCTTATGAGAATCTAAAGCCTGATATTCTGAGATGGAGATGTAATACACTTGAATCATCCTCAGACGGTCTGACCTCTGCCTTGCCCTCACCTGGTTTGTGGAAAGATCATCTTCCATGAAACTAGTCTGTAGTGCCAAAAAGATTGGATCCCACTGCTTTAAATCATCAAGGTCTAGTCATGCCACAAGAAAGCTATGAGCACATGAATGACCCCAGGCACAACTAATACATACATACAGATAAATATATATTTAGAGTATATAGTATGAACTTGTGTATCTGTATCAGATAAAGATATTTATATTGAAGAATTGAATTGATTTGAGTGCATTCATTTTTTATTTAAGTACTTCATGTGAAGATACCTAACTTTTAATAAGCAAAATCTTCTCAATATGTAAATAATTGCTATAAATCTAGCAAGTTAACCTTAAAACTATAGTGACTCCCAAATTCTTATAAAACATTTCAATATTATTATTCTATGTAGCTAAATTTTCATGCTTTTCAATTAAAAAATTCTAATTTCAAAAATTGCATAGTCAGTAATTTATATGTGTCTTATACATATATTTTAAAACTAAAGCTATGAAGCTAATGTATGAAAGTCTCCAAGATGTTAGAATCTCTTAAACATTACGAGTACTATTAAAATTAGGTGCATAAGTGATTCCCAAATATAATTTCAAAGTATTGAGATCACTGGTTTAATTTACATCTTTTTCTTCTATTAATTTTAAACTTTCCTATGTTTAGAACATTATATCAAACAGCACTTTTTTTACACCAAGTCTATTAATGTTATCAGGTCAGGGACTTGAGTTATGTATGGGAGAGAGGGGTTTCTGACCTGTACACAAAACTTGATTTTTATTTACCTAATGATGGGTACTCTGAGTTATTTCATTTTGTTTTTGTAAATCCTAGCACATATATGTTGCTAACTAGTGTAGGATCTTGGTTTCTTTCTTTCTTGGTCACATATGTAAATTTTTGAAACCTTGAATAACTTACTATGTTTTTATTCTACTTTCCCACTTGGAAAGTTTGAGTTTATTGATACAGAATTTCAGATTGGAAATCATTATTCCTCAGAAATTTGAAAAATTACTGCCTTTCAGAAAGGCTTTTTTTTTTTTTTTTTCTAGCTTACAGCATTGTTGGTGAAAACATGGTTTGATTCTTCCCATTTGACATGGAATCTGCTTTGTTTCTGGACGATTTTATCCCTAGCATTATAAAATTTTATATTCTGTGCCCCATTGAAGAAGCAGGCTGGAGAGACTAGACGTAAAATGTATAGACATACTTTTCCTTAACCTTTATTTTCAGTGGGTTACCTTTGTTCTCACTTGTATCCACTATTCCAGAAAACCCATGTTTTATATACTTGAGAGAGGAAATCTCCAGCTTTCTTCCATGGTGTAGGAGGGATGATTACTTAGCTGTATCTAGTAAGAGGGAGGGTCTGAACTATAACAAAGGTGCTTCACTAATGCTACTTAGAGGTGAAGTGCTTCACTAATGCTACTTAGAGGTGAATTGCACTAAGCTAAACTTCTCTGGAAAATTAACATGCCCTCTTTATTTTACTTACTATCTGCCTGCTAATTGAACTTATTTGAAAAAACATGTTGCTTATTTTATTTTCATGATTTTTTATTTTCAGTTTTGTCCACAAGTGCTTGTAGGAAAGATGGCTGACATTAACCTCAAAGAAGTAACCTTAATTGTAGGTGTAGTTACTGCCTGCTATTGGAACAGTCTCTTTTGTGGTTTTGTTTTTGATGATGTTTCAGCAATACTGGATAATAAAGACCTACACCCATCTACACCTTTAAAAACTTTATTTCAAAATGACTTCTGGGGAACCCCTATGTCTGAGGTAAGTAATTAAATACTTATACATATCTCAGATTTTAAAACCTTTTGATAGTTTATTACTCCTAATTCTTTTTTTATCAACATTGTCATCTCAATTATGAACTTTTCCCCTAAAGATTTATATGAGACATAACATGTCAGTAATAAATTTGATAGAAAGTTGAAGGTGTTATTATATTCTGTATTCTTTAAAGCAGTCCTTGATTTTCTTTTTTGTTTGTGTACCTTGGCTGAACTTTAAAAAGTCCGTTTCTTGCCGAATGATTTTTTCTTTTTTTTTTCCTGTCTTACATGTGATGCAAAAGAGATGACTTTGTATTTCACCATTTAAAAGTATAGCAACTTGAAATAAATTACATTTTAAGGGTTTAAAATAGTAAATACACATTGCCAGTTTCTCTGCAGGGAAAAAATGGTTATTAAAAACTTTAAATCATTGTCATATCTGTTACTTGATAGTCATTTGGGTTTTTATCTTAAGAACTCAAAAGTTTAGTTCATTGTTATAAGGGTATTTTATTCTGCCAGTACATTCCCTTGTCAGCTTGGGATCATGTAGGTTGGATTTTAGTTGTGTTTTATGTTCACTGTGTGAAATAGTTGGGCGTATAGCTTTTAGATGGCAAGTGATTTTACTGAACTGTCAAAGAGAATAATACATGAGGATAATAAATAAATTAATATATCTATCTATAATATGCCTAGCATATAGATATTGAATAAATTATAATGAAAACATAATATGTAATACTCTGTAATAGTTTGTTTCTCAGAGATAATTTGTGACCTCTTTCCTCCCCCAACTATGGAAGCTTCTCAAGGGTAAGGATAGAATTTTTTATTCCTCTAAGCACAAAGCACATGGTAAATATTTTTTTTTTTTTTATTAAGTAAACAGATCTTATTTGTCTATAACCTTTCTATTCTCACCCAATTCTAGTTTTTGAAAAAAATCCTTTGATAATAGGAGAAAAACATGGCCGTATTATGTTATTTCTAGACATTTTACTCCTTTCTACTGCTACCCTGGGTCCCTAGACATCATCAGAAATGTTTTTTTATTCCCCTGCCCTATGGTAGTTATCTGTTGTGATTTTGGTCACAATGTTGAGATTTTGAACTGAAAGTTTACCAGGCCAGATTAAAGAGTTTCATACTGTGATGTCAAGGATCTCTTTTGTGGTTTTCTCAGCTTTGCAGATTGAAAATTTAATTATTTTTTTAGAGAACCCATAAGAAAAGAAAGAAAGGAGCTCAAAATAGTATGCTTAGACATAATGGAAGAACAAACTAGATTATTTATTTACACTCAGGAGTACTGATGGGCATATTCTATCCCTGTGTGCAAATGTGACACAAGGGAAGAGTTATTCTAAGTAGTATTTAGATATCATAAGTTTCCTGGTAAGCCTGGAATTAGTACGTTGGAAGATCTAATAGTTGATGTCACTGAATTATATTCTAGGATGTAATTACATCCTAGAAGCCTGGGCATGTACACACATAATAAGGATTTTTATGCCAATGTGAATCTTAATAACACATTTTAAGACATTCTCCTGAGCCATATGAAAATAACTGCCATATTAGGGGTCTTTGGACTCCTATGGACTTCTGAGTAGTTAGATCATCTCTTTAGTAAGTTCATTCGGTTTATTGATAGTTCACTGAATCACATCCCTGACTGCCAAATCAATATCAGCCTAGGCCTTAAAAAAATAAATAATATTTAACCAAGCTTCTGTCCAAACCTATTATTTAAGAAAATCTCTCAGAATGAGATGTAAGCATCAATATTTTTTATCTTATTTTGTGTGTATGTGTATTTTATTATTTTTGTTGGGGGGTGGGGGGCAGTGTTAGGGAGAAGGAGGATTGTGTTTTGCTTGTTTGAAGTCATCCAGGTGGTTGTGTGGTGCAGCCATGGCTGAGAACCACTAGATTGTAATGAGCCACCTTTTACAGCATTTGACTTATAAATATCTTGTGTTAAAGTAACTGTTGCAGATACCCCATCTCACTATTTCATCATCCCTCTATTGAGATTAATAGGAAATTGTTGGTTTATTCATTATCCTCATGCTTATTTTTATTGTCAACTAATATCATAAATATTTTTTTCTTTAATGTGCATGATAATTAAGACCTGAATTGTTTTGTTCATAATGGATGTAGCTGTTATACTACATTTTCAGAATAAACTTGGTATCTAATAAGCTGATGATTGATTGTTACAGTAGGGATTTAATTAGATTTGCAATGTATGGCCTGTTATGTTAATAATTAATCTTATAGTTGGTCATTACCTTTAACATATGTTCATCTACTAGACACAACTGAGTAATTATGTGTACTGCAATTAAAAATAGGTATTCCCTTCTACTTTCTGATTTTGCTTTTACCAATCAGGTATGTTCTAATGGAGCCTCAGTAATATTTTAGAAAAAGATTTCTAGGTTTCTAGAATATTTTTCTACTTTCTTGTACTAAATCTATCGGTTCATTATAGTGCCTTAAAAATAATTTTGTATACCTGAGGTGAAATTTGATGTATGTACAAGAATTAGCCAAACAGGAAAGGATATTCTGAGTAGATGGTATGTCATGGTATATATAGTCAGTGTAAGCAGAGATGGTGAAATGCTCCTAATTTCAAAATGGGAAAAGTTTGTTTTTTGTGTTTCCTGATGTTGCCTGGTAAGCAAGGTATAAGTCTATACCTATATGCCAGAAAATTATAGCAGAATATGATAAGAGATAGAAAAGCAAAGAAGCTGAGTATGGATGCCTTTAAATAAAACCACAGAAAATTAGCAGAGTAATATATTTTTAAACTGTGTGTCTCTTTATTAAATCTGGTTTGATTTTTATCTTATGGTAGCAAGTATTTCTGGGTGATAGTAACTGCTTTTGTGAAGAAATGAAGTACTTCACATAAAATAAGATTTATTGCCAACAGAGAATAACAAAAGTGTCTATTCTCAGAAAGTTTTTGCTCTTATATTACTTTCTGTAGTATTTGGAGATTTTAGTTTAATATCTTCAGATTTATACATTATGGACATTTTTTTCATGAAACAACTAGAGTGCTTTTTTGAGTCATCACTATTTAAACTGAATTGGTAAACATTCTGTTCTCACATTGCCTTTTGAAGACCTAGGCAGCAGCTATATAAACTTTTGTATTGGTAGTAGATAGGGAAGTAAGCTTTTGAGAGAATCCTGTACTCCAACCTGTCTCAACACCAGGATTGTCCTACTGTAAAAAAAAAAAAAAAAAAGGAATTAGTAGTTGTTGTGCCTCTACTGTTGATTCTATGATCATTATATATCAGGGAGGAAATTAATTTATTTTGTGGACTAATGAAATAGAAGAACAGTATAAAGTAATCTTTTACGTTTGTGTTACTTTATTACATTGTTACTTATCAGTCAAACATAGATATCTTCAATAGTAAACATAATTATTAGTTTTTCTACTCTGAAAGATCAAAGTACTTTAGTAATCATTGATTGTTTTCTCTTTTAGGAGAGAAGCCACAAGTCTTACCGTCCCTTAACAGTATTGACATTTCGCTTAAATTACCTATTTAGTGAATTAAAACCAATGTCATATCACCTCCTAAATATGATTTTTCATGCTGTGGTTAATGTGATATTTCTTAAAGTCTGCAAACTTTTTTTGAAGAACAGGAGTAGTATGATTGCTTCGTTACTTTTTGCAGTGCACCCAATACACACAGAAGCAGTAAGTAAAACTATAAATCAGTTTTATTCTTTTTTTTTTTCTTTTAACAAATTCTTCACAGTAATTATATTGATATATATTTTTAAGGAAAAAATTTTCATCATGACTTTAATCCAAGTATTTAAAGACTCTTAAATTACTACAATAAGTCTTTACTTTCTAGTTCAGTCTTAACTTCTTACTATATAAAATTTTTAAATTAAAACAACTTTCTAAATAACAATATAAATATTCATGCAACAAGAGAAAAATCTCTTATTTTAGTAAAATAAAATATAAATGAATACAATCCTTTGCTTTTTTTATCAATATGGATTTTAAGTATCATTTGTCAACAGACATTCTAACATGATACTCATTTTGTCTGTTTTCGGTGTGTTTCAAATTTGGTATGCTCGCTCTGCTGTTGCAAATATATACATCACCCCCACCTACCAAAAAATATACAAACTATAATTTTATTGTACTTGGTAAACTTGAAAGTCCAAAATTTCCTCCCAGCAAGAACAGAGAATACTCTTATTTAGTTGTTTTGTTACAGGCTTTCAGTTGTAAGCACAAGATGTGGATGTGTGTTGGGGGGAAGAGTATCTCTCCCTGTTGTGAACCTTTCACCAGTGCCTAGTGCCTTGCTGACCAAACATTTTTCCATATGTTTATAAAAACAATAGTTTTTTTTTTTTAATTGTGCAGTGAGTTCAAAATGCTTTAAACGGAGAAGTCTAGACGTTTTATATTTAAATTTTAGAAATTAAGAGAACTACTTAAAGTGTATGGTCTTTTTAAACTGTAGTTTTCAAATTGATAACAAGGCGTAACTTCCTGAATTTATGGTACCTTTATATTTTAAGAATGCTTATATTTTAAGGGAGCATGTAAGATGGACTTAGCTTTTAAGTTCTAGAATTGTAATTATCTAAGATGTTATCAGGGGGGAAGCTGGGTAAAGAATACACAGTACCTCTCTACTATTTTTTCGGATCTCTGTGAGTCTTTTAATTATTCAAAATAAGTTAAAATAATAATAAAAGAACTATTCAAAGAGTTGCTGAAAATATCCCATTTACAAATTCACCACCTGAGGGCACTCAAAGAATATTTAAGAAACAGAAATGTGAACTTAAAAAATTATGAAATTTAGTTTCTAGTTAGAATATTATTGCTTTTATACAAGAACCACTTTATTAGTACAAACCCCCTTTATTTTCTCTTTCTAGGTAACAGGAGTTGTAGGAAGAGCAGAACTTTTATCATCTATCTTTTTTTTAGCTGCATTTTTGTCATATACCAAATCAAAAGGACCAGATAATTCCATAGGTAAGTAAGATATAATGTTTGATTTTTTTACAGCTATAAAACCTGATCAAGTAATTTTTATTTACTCAAAGTGCTTCTTATAAGACATACACCAGGGCAGCACCTGTGGCTCATAGGAGGAGGGTGCCGGCCCCATATGCCAGAGGTGGCGGGTTCAAACCCAGCCCCGGCCAAAAACTGCAAAAACTAAAAAAAGACATACACCAAATTTGGGACTTAACTTTATATACTACATTTTATTCTACTTTAATAGGTATGCAGAAGTATAGAACCTTTTCAGTATTAAAAAACTTTTATGTAGTTTATGTTTTATCAAGAGTGAATAGTTTCTATGTGACATGATTTTGAAAACCATATAACCCCAGAATACAGGAGTTAGAGGCAAGGCCTATTGTCATCTACTGTTAACTGTAAATGATAAAAGTACCAGTATTTCAGTTGTCTTTTGATAAATAAGACCTCGTAGGACATACTGTGTAGGCAAGGTTAAAAACCTACTAGAGTATAACTTTTATTATGTATTGATCATAGTTCAGGTATTTATTGAGCCCCTACTATATGTGATCTGTCCTAGAAGGTGCTTAGTATATGTCAATTCATTAGTCCTAATGATGCCTGGCATTGCTGGAAAACAAGTTCCATGCAATAAAAATTATTTTTTAGAGTGTAGGCATGAAAGGGACCTCTCATAATCGTTTTAACCTTTATTTACTCTTAAAATTTAACTGCGATTTCTCCCTAAGTTCTGTGAAGATATTTTTCCACTATAGTTACAAGGTACTGATGCTAAGAAGCCTGGTTTTGAACCTTGAAACCAAGGTTCAAGAAATAAGATATTTAGCCAGAGAGCTTAATGTTTCTTAGTTTTATAATATGAGTAGGTTTGTCTTTTACTGCTATGTAGAATGTCTTCTTAAAACAGATTGAGTGGCAGCATACATAGTGATTAAGAACTTCATGAACTCAAGAGTTAGATTTCAAATTCCAGCTCCACTATTTTCCAGCTCCATTTACTATTATATACAAATTATATTTAACCTCACTGTACTTTCCTTTCTTTATCTATAAAAGGATCCCCTACAGCTATGCAGTCCATCATGCAATAAGAAGTAGTTCATTAATACGAATTGCAAACCAATATACTTTTTACTGTACCATCCTAAACAAAGCATGAATGTTAGAAAATACTGTGACTGAGTGCAGTGGCTCACACCACCCAGCACTTTGGGAGGCCAGGACAGGGGGATGGCTTGAGGCCAGGAGTTTGAGACAGCCTGAGCAACATAGTGAGATTCTGTCTCAAAAAAAAAAAAAAAAAAACTTTTGTGGGCACAGCAGCACGTGGCTGTTAACTCAGCTACTCTGGAAATGCAGGTAGGAAGATTGCTTGAACCCGGGAGTTTGAGGCTACAATGAGCTATGATGACCCATCTGCACTCTTGCCTAGACAGTAGAGTAAGACCTCAAAAAATAAAGAGAAGAATGGAAAAAAGAAAATATCGTGGTCTACAAGTCTATGACCCTCTCTAACCATATCTCCTGTCATTCTTAGCGATCTTAGATTGCAATCTTAGATTGCTTCACTGTATAGACAAACCTTGCTGTTCTCAAATAGCAGATTGCTGGCCTTAGTACATATATTCACATTTCATTGAATTTTCTTCCTTATATCTTTATGAAGTTGCCTCATTTATGTACTCCTTTATCTTATCAGCCTGAGTTCAAGTGTTTCCCTCTTACAGAAGCCTTTCCTGTTCTAACTAAGCATTTTACCTTATGTTATTTCTTGTTCCTAATACTTTACTTGGTTCTTTTTAATCATTTCTGATTCTTCATAATTTTAATATCTTCTTATTTTCTTAAGAATTACTTATTTGAAATTCTTTATCTTTCTAAGTAATTGTGATTTAGTAGAATGTTCATATGTTTGTTCTCTCATTTGCAATAGTTGTACCAATAGATATTTAGCTATTTTGGGCTCAAGCCACATGTTTTCCTAAAGTTATCAACCACTGTGCCTGTTAAGGGGAAGACCAGGGACACTGTATGTTCATCTGGTGATTCTGAAGAGGTGAGGAGAATTAAAACCTAGGATATAGAGTTCCAAGGTCCCAGGTCCACTTTTGATCACTGTCACTGCTACCAGTTCTACCAAGCACCCCCTCTGGTCTCCTAAAGAGAATAAGCATTGAGAAGAGTACAGTCCACCATCCCTCTGCATTTAGATGGGAGGTATTTGGAAGCTACTGCCATGGGGTGATTGGTCAATTTGTACCTTTCAAAAGAAAATCATTTCCTTACTCCATCAAGACTTCTGAAGTGCTGTGATTTTACCTCTTAGAGCACCCACTCACTGATATAGCTGCAGATTTCTGTAGTAAAGGAACTGATAATTATCTACCCAAAGCCGTCAGGAGAGGTTAGAACAAAAGTTTAAAACGTTTTTCTCATTCTAGCCTTTGGCTTTAGGTGCAGCTCTTAATTTCACCTGCAGAAACACCAATGCTTAAGATAACCTTGAATGTCCAGGAATTTCTTTTTATTCTTTTTAACTATCTTAGAAACCATTTCTCATATAATCTTATTCTAGGGTTTAATTTTTGGGGGCATGGCAGTAGCTTCCAAATACCTCCCATCAACAGATCATGCTAGTTTATGACTGAAACAAAACACAATCATGTTGCTTTCTAAGCTTGACTTGCATTTCTGATAATACATCTAATCAGAAAATATATAATTTACATTTTTCTTTTATTCATTTGTTGTTTATTGTCCCACAATAGATGTAACCTTCTATTGTGAGAGATAGCTTTTTCTTTATTCTTTGTCTCCATTTTTTAATCTTCTTTTCCTAGAATAGTTTCTGATACACAGTGGGTATTCAATGTACATTAGTTGAGGAAATAAGCAAGGAAATTTTTTTAATGTATTTTAAATTCTGATTGTAAAGACACTGAAACCCACTTTGAAACTCTCCCTGTCATCTTAATCCTTATAATCCTTATAATACTTGGTATTCTACATTAAATAATTTTACCCATAAGGTTTTAGTTTCATCATCATCTTTGTTTTCTTTCCCCTTTGTATCTAGGATAAACTGTCCTGTGTAAAATTTTCAATTTGTAATAATTTAATCACTACTAAATTCTAGATTTTTGATGCCCCCTGCCCTTTTTCATAGGCATGATCCGTCCAATCTCAAGTCCTTTACACTGTGCTTTTCTGTTACTCTAAGTTTCTGCTTGGATGTCACCTTGAGCGTTGTCAGTAGCACCACTCATCTTCCTGAGTCTTTTTTATTTCCCATCACTTTATGTATTTCTCTAACACATTTTTGCTTTGTCACCTTTTGACCAAGATTATTATTACTTGTTTGCCACCTCTCTCCTCAACACTCTTGAAATATAGTAGTTACTTAACATTATTTGAATAAATGATTGCTGAAGGTGTGTTTCTTTCACACATAGGTTTAAAAGCTTGTTTTTGGTTTTTTTCCAATTGGAATGGATTTAAGTGTTATAAGTTACTTAGGGGTTGTACGTGTTTAGACAAAATTACATGTGGTAACGTTAGAGAAATGTGATTATAAAATCAAAGTGTATATATTTATATAGTAATACAATCATTAAAATTTGAAGAACTGAAGTGACAATTTAAGTAACTGCTTGTTGCCTTTCTTAGAACTATTGGTGAAATTGATTCCAGGGTTATAGAAGGGAACTGTTTCCTTTCTCTTCCTTGAAGTGGAAATTAGAAGCTATTAATTTAATATCAGAAGAACAATGTTAAAGTCATGGTCTCTTTATTATGTATGATTCTTTCCAAAATTCTTTCTTCATCTTAAAAAATGGGTATGATTATATCTCCCCTCTTAACCTATAGAGTGATTTTGAGATTCAGTGATATATACTGTATGCTAAACTAGCTGTATGCACTGTTCAATATATTTTTAAATTACCTACTATCAAGACCATAATTTCCCCTAAATTTTTAAGGTACACATGCCCATGCAATCATACTGTTCTGTTTTTTTTTTTTGGAGGAAGAATCCAGGATCTTACTCTGTGACCCTGGGTAGAGTGCTATGGCATCATAGCCCAGAGCAACCTCAAACTCTTGGGCTTGACCAAATCCTCTTGCCTAGACCTCCCAGGTAGCTGGGACTATAGGTGCCTGCCGTAATACCTCACTAGTTTTATTATTTTTAGTATAGACAAGGTCATTCTTGCTCTGGTTGGTCTTGAACTCCTGAGCTGAATCAATCCACCTGCCTTGGCCTCCCAGAGTGCTAGGTTTATAGGTGTGAGCCACTATGCTTGGCCCATACTGTTCTCTATGTCATTTATTTGCCCACCTTATTCCTACCTCTACTGTTTATTCATACATTATCCTTCTCCAATTTTTCTATGTCTTTGAGGATCAAACTTTAGGTCCACCCTGTTAGTGAATAACTGATTTTTTCTTTTATGAATTACTTGTTGAATTTAGCACTATAGTATATAGCACTTGTTATAACCTATTACATTTAGAATTGATGATTTTGTCCTAACTAGGATTATATTTTTTCAAGGGAAAATTATTTGTAATTAGTATCTCTAACAATTTGGGGGATTTGGTTTGTATGTTTGTTTGTTGTTAGTTATTTTTCTTTTCAGTAATTTTAAGTTAGTCAGGTACTTGAAAACTGTAAGCAATTTCTGAAATAGATGAGTTTCTATAGTAAGCCTAAGGATAAAAGAAAATTTATTAGATGTATAAATTAGGTTCTTGTTTAAACTTGAATTTAAGGGAATTGTTTGAATTTTTCTTTAGTTAATATCCTTCCTTAATAAAAACTGAGGTCACACAATTATGCTACCAGATTTAAAACCAAAAAGAATTAAGGGTTGTATTTCCATTAAAAAGTCTGCATCTCGGAAAAACTGCCCAAATTCACAAAGCAAATTAGTAGATACAGAATTACTCTCATGGTTCATTGGCCTTTAATCAAATTACTAAGTAATAGACATTTACTTGAAGTTGAAGCTTAAATAGAACTTGTGAATATTCTATTGTGATTTTTATTAAAAATAGTACTGATTTTAGTGCTTATTAACTTGTTTAATTGTTTAATTTTTATATTTTTTTTATAAGAATGGTACCTTACTTTGCCCAATAGTTTCAGGTTTCAAGTTTTTAATAAATTGCAGATATAATAAAGTATATATATTTGTGTGGTAATACCAGTATTTGTCTTTATTTTAGACCCATAGCTCATTCATTATGATAATCAAGCCTGTAAAATTTCTGTGTTGCAAAGTAACCACTCTACGTTTGTTTTAAAAGTTAGTATTTGGTTCATTTTTCTCTCTAGAAACATTTTTTAGTTCAAATTATACATCTTGATGTTTTTCTTTGGAGATATATATATACATATATACATATATATATAAAATAGCAAAAATTATAAAAGTTAAGTATTTTAAAGTGTATGTTATTGGTCAATGCTAACCTTAACACCTGACCATTCACAAATGTGAATATGAATCATAAGTAAAGAGTAAAATACTATTTTATGTACTATAAACTTGCTTTGTGTATTTTTTTTTTCTTAAATTGCAGTGTGGACTCCAATTGCATTCACGGTGTTTTTAGTGGCTGTTGCAACATTGTGTAAAGAACAAGGAATAACTGTTGTGGGAATTTGCTGTGTATATGAAGTGTTTATTGCCCAGGGGGTGAGGAAAAATATAAATTTTTTTGTTACTATCTTTTATCCTAGTTTAATCATATTTTAATACTCTTACTTTCTAAATATGTAATTATGTAAATCAAACTGTTAACCTATAATAATGCTACTGAAATTTTGTAAGAAACCAAGTTTTTTCCTCAGACCTACTGAAAATTACATACTTAACATTTTATGATACTAACAGTTTTTTAAGGAATGTTTTTTAACTTTCAATAATAGCGTTGTTAGGCAATTTAGAAAAGCATACAATAATGTATGGTATACTTCATTATTGGATAGGATTACTGAGCTCAGCTTTATTCATTGTCACTTTTATAAATTGTGCCACATTGACTTTGTGTAATCTTGTACTTAGAAAGTTCTTTATCATTAAAAACATTGTAGTATATTATCTATGTTTAAATTTTTTTATCTTTCAGTATACTTTGCCATTATTATGTACTGCTGCTGGACAGTTTCTTCGTGGAAAGGGTAGTATACCATTTTCTATGCTGCAGACACTAATAAAACTCATCGTCTTGATGTTCAGTACCTTATTACTTGTTGTGATTAGAGTCCAGGTCATTCAGTCCCAACTTCCAGTATTCACCAGGTATGAAATTATGAATCTTTTGTGTTTTTTTCTTTTTCTTTTTTTTTTTTTTTACTTTGGATTTTAGTGATTGTGAATGTCCCAGAAAGTCTTTGATTTACATGGTATTTCCAATAATTTTTAGATAGTTAACATTTTAAAAATTGCATGCATGTGTTGATGTTTAAAATGTGAAAGTTGACAAGTTTGATATGTGTACAACCATGAAACCACCATAATAAAAATAATGACCCTCATCCCCTGAGAAACTGGTTATGTGTTAAGGTTAGCAGTAAGTCATCTGTATCCTTTGTGGTTTTGTCTACTTGTTCTATCAATTATTGAAAGAGGGGTGTTGAAGTCTCTGACTATAATTGTAGATCTGTCTATTTCTCCTTTCTGATCTGTCAGTGTTAGCTTTATTTGTTTTTGAAGCTCTGTTATTAGGTGCATAATTAAGATTGTCATGTCATCTTAATGAACTGATCCCTTTATCATTATTAAATGAACTTCTTTATCCCTAGTAATAGTCTTTACTCAGAAATTCACTTTGTCCTATATGATAGCTATAGCACTGCTTTTTTTTTCAATGTTAGATGATGTATTTTTTTTCCCTTTTTTTCCTTTTTATCTATATCTTCATTTTTGAAAAGGATTTAGCATAGGCTGGATATACTTGGTCTGCCTTTGTTGTTTGGTCAGATAATCTGGCTTTTAAATGGAGTGTTTCATCCTTTTATATTTAGTAATATTATTGATAACGGTTTGATATAAATCCATCTTGGGAATTGTTTTCTCTTTTTCCATGTGTTCTTTGTTTTCTTTATTCTCTGTTTCCATCTTCCTTTGGATTATTTTTTATTTTCTCTCCTTTTTAGTTTTATTATTAATAGCTATAAGTCTTTATTGTTTCCTTGATTGTTTTAGGGTTTTTAGTATGCATCCTTATCACAGTTTTTGAGGGATATTTTAATTTTAAGTATATATAATATAAATATCAGCATATGTAGTAGAAACATCATATGTGTTATATGTATTTTTATAGATAACACGTGAAGTTAGTCTTTGGGCTGTTTGCATGTTTTCCTTAGGCAGACATTTAAATCCCACAGTACATTGTTGTCATTTGTTGCTTTAAACAACTGTATTTGGAGGAATTTAAATAATAGTTTTACATTAACCCATGGAGTTGCCATTTCTAGTGCTCTTTATTTCTTTGTTAGATCAAGAATTTCATCTGTATCATTTTTTCCTTTCACCTGAAGAATGTTCTTGAACATTTCTTCACTTGCAGGTCTATTGGTGATGAATTCTTTAGCATTTAAAAATGTTTGTTTTTGAAAGGTATTTTTCCTAGGTGGAGATGTTTACATTAATTATTTTTCATTTAGTATTCCAAAAAGGTATTTCTACTGTCTTCTGGTTTGCATTATTTTCAGTGACAAAACCTCTGTCTACCTTAACTTTTATACTAGTGTATGGTATGTGTATTTTTGTCTCTGCCTGTTTTTTTTTTTTTTTTTCAATTTCAGAATGTAACGGGCTCCCCTTCTTGGGCTTCATTTGTGTGCATTTATAGGCTTATTGAAATGGTTTCCCTGACACTCTATTTTTTTCCACCAATCTTTTTTTCCCCATTTTTAATTGGATATTTTCTTTTGCTTCAGGTTCACTAATCTTTTTTTAATTGGATATTTTTTAATTGGATATTTTCTTTTGTCTTCAGGTTCACTAATCTTTTTTTTGTAGTGTCTAGTCTGCCGTTAATTTCTTTTAGTTATTTCTTATCTAAGAAGATGTTTTCATCCCTAGGAGGAAGTCTGATTTTTTTCACATATATGGGACTCTCCATGTTCTACTGCTTTAATGTCTTTTGTCCACTAATTCTATCCTGTCATTTCTTGATCAGTTCATATTGATTAAATTTTCTCATTACCAATAGTATTTTTCTGCTTCTTCATATGTCGATAATTTTTGAATGAATGTTGTTCATTGAATGAATGCTATTCATGACCTTACTATGTTACTATGAATTTGAGCTTCTGAGATGCATTTATTTGAAATAAATAATTTGACTCCACCTTCTGAGGAACTATTTCTGGCTCTGGATATTTGGGAATTTTTATTTCTAATCCTTTCAGAAGGTTTTTTTTCCTTGACTATATTAGTTTTCTAAAGACTGCTGTAACAACTATAAACTGGTTGGCTTAAAACAACAGAAATTTAAACACTTACAGTACTGGAGGCCAAAATTCCATAATCAAAATGTTAGCACAATAGGTTCCTTCAGGAGGTTCTGAGGAAGAGTTTGTTCCACGGCTGTCTCCTCACTTGTGGTTGCGGACTATCTTTTGCCTTCCTTGGTTGGTAGTTGCAGCACTCCAACTGCTCTATCATCATGTTGCCTTCTTCACCACGTGTTTGTCTTTTCCATTTTGTACAAGGAACTGGTCAACCCTAGTCATTGTATGTAGAGTCTACCCTAATTCACTGTGACCTCATCTTAAATAATTAAATGGCAAAAATTTTATTTCCATGTACCGTTCAAATTCTGAAGTTCTGTGTACTCATGGACTTTTGAGAAATACAACGCAACTCACTACACTGACTTTGGGTATTTCCTCATGTATATATGCTGATAAGAGCTTCAATACCAAAAACTGGGAGAGACCCCCGCCTATGGAGTTCTGAAGCTCTTTTTCTCAGCAGTTTTTTTTTTTGTTTTTTTGTTTTTCTGTCTGGTATTCTGCCCCACAAATCCTAGCCCCCTGGGTTTCTGGGTGACCCAGTTCCATCTTCTCAACTCAATTATACTGCGAGGCTTGGCCTAGACTCCCTCTTGGTATTTCACTGATTAAAATCTCAGGTACTCAGCTCCCTCCAGGTAGGGCTCCTCTCCTGTGTTTTTTTTCTCCCAAGTTCACTCTTTATCTGATGTTCTATGTGTTAAAAAAAGTTTTATGCCTCCAGTCTAGTTTTTTACTTGTTTAAAGGTAGAGGCAGAAGTTATACTGAATTTTAACAACCTGCATACTATGTCCCGCGTACTATGTTTTCCTACTTGAACATTTAGCTATTTTCTATTTCAGCTGACTCAGCTAAAATTTAAACTGAAATTTATATAGGTTCCCAATTTAAGTTACTGGCCTTACATGTAAGACCTTTTTTTTTTTTTTTTTCCTTAAGAAAAGACTAGCATGTAGTTCATGTTATAATCCTTGATAATTTTCTAAGCCCAAAATTACATGATATTTTCACATAATCATCATTCTCAGCATTTTTTTTCTTTAAAGAATAATTGCTTTTCATCTTTTTGGATTTTTACTTGTCTAGCCATGCTAACCTGAACTCATTCAGGTATTACAACATTTGAAATAGAGTGGATAGAATTATAGATTATATTTTCTATTTCCTTCACCCCTTAGTTTTAATGGTTTTGTTTTGTTACTGTTCCTTATAGAGAATTTGAATCAAGTATTTTCCATTTCTGCATCTGAAACTGATTTTTAGAAGTGAATGAGTGTATGTATGGGTGGGTGCATGGTGCTTCTAGAGTGTAAGTATATGTTCTCCTAATGCATTAAAAAGTGTGTGTGTGTCTGAATTCTTTTATATAAACCTATGAACTTGACTGTAATATGATTTTATTTGTTTGCATTAATACTATCTTTAAATCATGTATCCTAAATAAACTGTTAATTTTAAAAACTAAACTCTGAATTGTTTAGTTTTAGATTATAGAAAAAAAGATAGATTTATATTCACTTCTGATTATTTTGAAAATTCATGTACAGACTCAAATTTGTTATTTTTCATCTATGTAGAGATTCAAATATGAAAATTTTTTAAATATTTGTTCTAAAAAGTATTACTTTTTATCACCCATTTGATTTCTTTCAAAAGATCAAGTCAAATAAATGGTAGTAGTTGATTTTTCATCAACTTAATTCATTTTAAAAAGGGAAATAGGGTTTTTAAAAGACTGTATTAATATAGACAATAAAAATTGGAACATAGGATAAAAAAATAAAAATATAAAGCTAGTCATTTGAAATATACTTCTAAAAAATGATCTGACTTTGTTTACAGGAAATAGATAAAACTAATGAAATATATATTTAATATATTATGGCCTGGGGAAAGATAAACTAGAATAAGAGGTTATATTAATATATACTAGGAGAAAAAGTAGAATGTAAATAAGATGTTATGTAGGCCTAAACAATTACTACTTTATACTAACAATTTGATTTTTAGCTTCCTAGAAGTCAAAGCAAAGAGGGAAAGTTCCTAGGTGATGTATTTTCTCTGTCAATGACAAGCCTACTAATCCTTTCTAGGAAGCATAATTTTTATTAGGATTTAACTCTAAAAGAAATGTGTCATGTAGGAAAACTTTGATGAGTGTTCTCAAAAGCATTCATATAACACATACAATAATGAATCTTATAAAACTTCTTGTTACTACTTTAAATCAGAAGGTCATAATTTAATGAAAGCACTTCTGCAGAGTGTCATAATATTATAGTATGCATGTCTGAATTGTCCTAATAATAAACTAGAAATAGATGACTTGCTTGCCCTTCAAACAGTTATTTATAAATACCACTTTCTCTTAACTAGACATTTCAAAAGTTTAGATTGAATTCTAGAAAGATTCTGAGGTACCCATAAAGTATGTGTCTTCTGTGTAACAAGATTACATATAAAAGATTGCTTTTTCTATTGTTCAGTATTTTATTTATATATGCCATATGTTAATTTCATGTTAAATAGTATTTTAAATAAATGTTTTACATTTTTTATACAGATTTGATAACCCAGCTGCTGTAAGCCCAACTCCTACAAGGCAGCTAACTTTTAACTACCTCCTTCCTGTGAATGCTTGGCTTCTATTAAACCCTTCAGAGCTCTGCTGTGATTGGACCATGGGAACAATACCACTTATAGAATCATTACTGGACATTCGAAATCTGGCCACATTTACTTTCTTTTGCTTTCTGGGGGCTTTGGGAATATTTAGTCTCCGATACCCTGGTGATTCTTCCAAGACAGTTCTAATGGTAAGAAATGTTAACTTTTCCGATACTGTTACATTCAGTTGATTCAGAAAGTACCATTAATTCATCAAAAGCATCTTTTTAGTAGCAGTGTCTTTCTTTGTTCAATAATATCTTGATTTATGCACTTATTTTAGATTATCCTAAAATTATGTATCAATTTAGTTTGTGAGCATAATTTGACATGCACATTCAACATGTAAAATGAAAATTGGTTGTGACTTTTCCTAATTTGGTAGGGGCTCTGAAAAGCCCCTTGAAGCATTACTTTGGGGTTCATTTTCTTGTATTTCTTACTTTATTAGATTATATACTTTTTGAATAAATGGGTCATATTGTATATTTGTTTTCCTGGCACAGAAAAAAGTGTCATGTAAGATGTGCAGCTAGAAATGCACAGCATTTTGTTCTCCTTAGCAAAGTTTTCATTACACACTGAGGTAGTTCCTGCTATTTTCAGAAACTGATGATTTGAATAATCAGTTCTTCCTTTTCTGAACTATTTCTGGTTTTCTTATTCTGCCTAACTTCTCAGTCATGAGAGTTGTGTTTTCTCTTCCATTTTCTCAAGCATTTACTATATGTCATAAAGCATATTTAATGCTTTGCAGATATATCATTTCTGGCTACAGCCATAAGATTCATTTATTCATTTAATAAAAATGTATGACTGCAGCCTTAGTACCAGGCATTTTAGGCACTGATTATATAGTTGTAAAATGAAATAGAAGATTCTCCTCTGGAGAGCTTCCATTCTAGGTAAATTTGAATATCTGAGATGCGGAGAAGATTAAAAGATGTGTGGGATATAGAGAAGATTAAAAATATATAGTTGGGGGAAAATTTTTTTACTATTATCCTTGATGTATTGATTGTGAGGTACCTTTGAAACATCTTGGTAGAGATTCTGAATAGCACTTCATGTCTGAAGTTCAGAGATACCAAAATTGCATGTAAGAATTCATTTGTTGTCATAGTGGTTGTCAGAAATCAGGGTGTAGGTAAGGTGATCTATAGGAGAGGTTATAGAACAACCTTTTTCAATGAGGGTTTTGTCAATTCTCTCAAAGATGATTACTGGCAAGTAATACTCTACATGCATAGGAGTTAATTCACACTCATAATGCATACCTTAGAGTATTTCTTCTTAGTCCCCCCCACCCAGAGAACAGTTCAGAGGACTAAACATAGTAAAAAAAGAGGAAGCCTAAAAGTAGTCTTGAGGAATTGCCCTATTTAGATGTGGAAGATAAGGAACCCTAAATAAGAGACAGAGCAAATGAACAGAAATATAGGAAAGTGTTTTAAGAAAGCTTGAATGGCGAAATGGGGTGAGTCACACCTGTGATGGCAGCTATTCAGAAGATTGAGGCTGAGCCCAGGATTTTCAGACTGCAGTGAGCTATGATCATGCCCGTCACTCCAGCCTGAGGGAGACAGAGAGGGGCCCCACACAAATAAGTCTGATGGTTAAAATTAACAGATGCTGTTGACTAAGCAAGTGAGATCTAGTTGAAAAGTGATGTCTGTTGGCTTTGGCCACTTTTAGGTCTGTTAGTTAAATTTGTTAGCTTTAAAATTTATTTCTTTGGATTGAGTAACTTGATGAGAAAATGCAGAGAGCTAATGTAAATAACCTATAGGGACAATTTAATTACCGCATATACTCGAGTATAAGCCAAGTTTTTTTGGCACAAAATTTTTGCCGAGTTCGGGTTTTTCTGCACAAACACTCGGCTTATACTCGAGTATATACGGTATTTCAGAAGATGAGATGAACTTGAATTTATTTCTTCCCTAACAGACGGCTGTGCTGGTTAGCCACTGGCTTCAAGTATAACAGACTGCTGACCTTATGTAGAGCTTGGGGAAAGCATGGGTATCTAAAATTGATGGACGTTCTCAAAGGTAGAAGTGAGTCGATGTCAGGGAGAGGATAAATTGGCATTTAGAAGCATTTTTATCAAAGTATGAATTGGCTGGCTTTTAGAAGCAAAGGAATATTATTAATAGGTTGGCTTGCAAAAATGAATTTATTAAGTTGAAATGTGAATTGGTTAAGTGAGTTTAAAACTACTTAGCTACTTGTTACTATGGCTACAAAAATCTTTTCCTAAGATTGTGGGAACTTGTTTTATACCTGAGCAATATTAATGAGGAAGGTAGGCCAAAGATACATTGACAAAGGAGAAGATTTTTAAGGTTGGAGATGCAAGAGCATCTTTAAATGTAGGTAGGGAGAAGACAGTTGATAAGAAAGTGATGGAATAAATGAGAGAAGAGATGATTTTTGGTTTGTGAGGAACGGGGGATACGGAGCACAAGTTTGTTTGCCCTGAGGTTGAAGAGACTCTTAATGTTACAAGAAGAAAGGAAATGAAATGAATGTGGATGTTGGTAGGTTTAGTTAACAGGGAATTGAAGGAATTCTTGTTTTATTGCTTGAACTTTCTCTGTATATTAGGAAGTATGTTTGCCTGCTGAAAGTGATACAGGTCAGAAGTTTGAAAAAAGTAGTCAAGATTGAAAACAATCACGGATTGAACCTACCTGAGAAACCTATAAGTCCTAATCAGTCTTAAGTGTCAGTTTGAAGTTGGTAATTATGCATTTATGATGATATTACTCTATTTGGCTTTGGGACTTGGTCTACTAGCACATTGCTACTTTGGTAAATACAGATAAAATAGATAAATGGTAGAATACATCCAAAGCTGGAGTTCCGCTGAAAGAAGATTTTTAGAAAGGAGAGGTAAGAGAATTAAAGTTTCATCAAGTAAAATAATGTTGTATATAATATTAACTGGGTAAAAAAAAAAAAAATGAAATAAACAGATTTACATACATTATTTTATGTATATAAAAAAAGAACAGTTATGACCTTGAGCATAACTCCGCTTTAACTATAGTCTTAAACATATTACTTTTTTATGGTAGTATTTTCTGAAGATCTCTGGAAAGCATAAGTAGAGCAAAGTAGTACCTACCAAAGACAGCACGTTAAGCAAGTATTAGATAGGATGCCGTTTATATCTTAACATAATGTAAGTAGTTACTACTCTTTCTTTATAAAGAAATAGAGTTTCAAAGTGATCAAGTAGTTACCTTATGTAAGAAATAAGAAGTAAAACAGATGTGTCTCAAACTTTTTATTCTTTCCACTGGCGTCTTTTCTTTTAAAAACCATTTACATTCCTGGAGGAAGAAAATGATAAGTTAGTGGTAGTTAGCTAGGTTGTCATACTTTACTAGGGTTCATATTACCTGTAAGTTATTCCTTACAGACATGCCTTATCCCAGAACGAACAGATTTTTCCTGAAATACTGTTTTTCTGTCTTTCTGTAGTTTATGCATCAGTCTGTGATACAACTTTGAATGAATTTAACATTTTTAATTGCTTCAAATGAAATTGCTTTAGAGCAGCCATGATTTACTATGGGATTTTTTTAATTTTTAATAGAACTGCAGATTTAGGAACATGTCTTTATCTGTTTCACGTGTAGGTGGTTATTTCTGTTAAGCATTTCTGGGAATAGAAAGTGAATTATATGCACTCCTAATTTATTTTTTACCATTTTTATTTTTAAAAAACAGTAAAATTTCAGACAGAATATTGGTACTATACTAAGTCATTTGATGGTAGTAGTCTTCCTCAGTTTCATTATCTCGTAACATGGGTGAACATTTATGGAGGCAATATTTTTTTCAACGTATATAACATCTCTACATCTATTATTTTCCTAAGAAAGTATAATTTTAAAAGATGATTCTCTCCCCTCAACCCATTTGAAGAGTCTAAACTTCTGAAACTGAAGGATTAACTTATTCAATTGGGTAGAACATAGAAACAGATGGCCTAATGATGACCAAACTTATTTCCTTCCACAACCTTTCTGTGTGCTAATTATTTGTGGCTTTGTGATATGGAAACCACATGTCATCCCATTTTCAAAATAGTAAGGAATCTAAATATTTATGTGATATTTTATTTCAGTGTACAGTGTTATAATTTTAGAAATTCTTTACAGAATAAAACACTGTTGATTTAAGGGAAGGAGATAGTTTTATTTTTGTACATGTACAAAGCCTCTAGTTAAATCCATGTGAATGCTGTGGTCTAGAGGCAATAACCTGCTGTCTTGTCTGAACACACCTTATTTCACTCCTCCAGTTTATACTATGTGGTTTCTTATATTAGTAAAATTATAAAACTGACATGATTGTCTATTTTCCAACCTTTGTAATTTTATTGAAAAACTTACTAACATCTTCCCCTGTCATTTTATTTTTACCCTATGCACAAAAGTCAGATTTGCAAACATTTCGTTTATTTTGTATTCCTTTTATCTGACGGAAATTTTGACTCTTTGACTAATATCTGCACATCTTCCCTTCCCTTAACTTACCGACCATTCTACTCTTTACTAATATGAGTTGAACTTTTTTAGATTCTACATGGAAGTGAAATCATGTGGTATTTATCCTTCTATGCCTGGCTTATTTTACTTAGCATGTCTACCAGGTTTATCCACACTGCAAATGAAAGGATTTCCTTCTTTTGTAAAGTTGAATAGTATTCTGTAGTGTACATATAATACATTTTCTTTATTTAATTATTCATTGGTAGACACTTAGATTTTAGTTCTATATCTTAGCTATTGTGAATTGAATAATGCTTCAGGTCTCTCTTCAACATGTTGATTACATTTCCTTTAAATAGATGTATGCCCACTAGTGACAATGATGGATCATGGGGTTTAGTTTTTCAATTCTAAAATTAAAATTTTCCCGTAATAGCTGTGCTATCGCCAACAACCAGGTGGAGGAGTTCCCTTATCTCCACATTCTTGCCAGCATTTGTTATATTTTGTCTTTTTAATAGCCTTTTTTTTTTTCATGCTCCTGTTGGCTATTTGCATGTCTCTTCTTGAGAAATACCTGTTTACATCCTTTGCCCATTTTTGTTTGTTTGTTTTGTTTTTTAGAGACAGTCTCACTTAATTGCCCTTGGTAGAGTGGCGAGTGCCATGATGTCACAGATCACAGCAACCTCTAGCTCTTGGGCTTAGGCGATTCTCTTGCCTCAGTCTTCCAAGTAGCTGGGGCTACAGGCACCCACCACAATGCCCAGCTATTTTTTGTTGTGCTTTGGCCGGGGCTGGGTTTGAACCTGCCACCCTTGGCATATGGGGCTGGCACCCTACTCACTGAGCCACAGGCGTCACCTACCCATTTTTTTATTTTATTTTATTTATTTATTTATTTTTTTTTCACAAATAAAGTTTACTTTCCCATTCTAAAAGTATACATATGAATCAAGGAATATGATAGTCTATAAAAATGGAAAACAAAATAGTTACCCTAAATCTGACCGTTTATACTTAGCCTTTTTTTTTTTTTCTCCTGCCTTTTTAGCTATACATATTTCCTTATAGGTGTGGTCATATTCCACCTACAATTTTGTCCCTGTCCTTTTTTTTTTTTTTTTTTTTTTTTTATTAAATAATATTTGTGTACATTAATGTGGTCATGGAGCACCATACACTAGTTTCATAGACTGTTTGACAGATTTTCATCACACTGGTTAACATAGTCTTCCTGGCATTTTCTTAGTTATTGTGCTAAGACATTTACATTCCACACTTACTAAGTTTCACATATACCCTTGTAAGATGCACCGCAGTGTAATCCCACCAACCCCCCTCCCTTTACCTATCTCCCCCCTCCCTCCCCTCCCTTTCCCCCTTCCCCCTATTCTTAGATTGTAACTGGGTTATAGCTTTCATGTGAAAGCCATAAATTAGTTTCATAGTAGGGCTGAGTACATGGGATACTTTCTCTTCCATTCTTGAGATACTTTACTAAGAAGAATATGTTCTAGCTCCATCCACGTAAACATGAAATAGGTAAAGTCTCCATCTTTCTTTAAGGCTGCATAATATTCCATGGTGTACATATACCACAATTTATTAATCCACTCATGGATCGATGGGCACTTGAGCTTTTTCCATGATTTAGCAATTATGAATAGGGCTGCAATAAACATTATGGTACAAATATCTTTGTTATGATGTGATTTTTGGTCTTCTGGGTATATGCCTAATAGGGGAATTATAGGATTGCAGTAAACATTCTGGTACAAATATCTTTGTCATGATGTGATTTTTGGTCTTCTGGGTATATGCCTAATAGGGGAATTATAGGATTGAATGGTAGATCTATTTTTAGATCTCTAAGTGTTCTCCATATATCTTTCCTACCCATTTTTTTAAATCAGGTTATTTGTTTCTTACAGTGAATTGTTTGAATGTGTTATTTTAGATATAATTTCAAAAAAAAAATTTAACTGGATAAAACTTTGTTATTCAATTTTTGCTTAAAGATGTAAATATTTACCTTTATTAATTAAAGTTTTTATATTTTACTATGTAAGCATTTTATATTCTCCACAGAGAACCAGTGAAGTATAACTGATTATGCTTTTCAAACTTAAAATGCTATAGTAGTTCATATTGTCATTTCAAAAAGAAATCATTCCTAAGCATAACTAGGAATCATGTTTTCAAAACATGCTCATAGATACCCTCTCTAAGTTCTAGAATTCTGGAAGACTTCCATCTCATCTTGCTTATATACATATTTGTTGTTGTCATTCCTAAGTTGCCTTCTTTATGTTTAAATTAATATTCTATAATAACAAACTGAGTCACTAAATAATCCATTAGTACATTATTCAAATTAAATGATTAAATACATGGATTTGAGTGATAAGCATTTATGTATTTTTTTAATTAAATAACTATCTTCTTTTTCTTTTTAGGCACTTTGTTTAATGGCATTACCATTTATTCCTGCCTCAAACCTTTTTTTTCCAGTTGGATTTGTTGTTGCCGAGCGAGTATTATATGTTCCTAGCATGGGGTTTTGTATTTTGGTAGCCCATGGATGGCAGAAAATATCAAACAAAAGGTGAATTAAAATGTTAGTTTATTTAATGCATACTAACTATATAGAATTAAGTATGAAACATTCAGATATTTGAAATCTGTATTTAGTTCAGTTTTGTAAGTCATACTTTATTTTTAATTTTTTTATAAGTCTTCTTTATATTCTCCTCTTTTGTCTTAAAGTCACATAAGGAAAGCTCCACAGCACCTACTCATCCTGTGTTTTTCCCCATATTTATATAACTTTATTTTACAGCCTGAGACAAAACAAACTGAGTCAAAAACAAATGAAAACAGAGATATTAATTGAGACTAAAGTTGCAAGTGACCATTGCCACTTTCGTATGCAATGAACTAAAATAATAGTCATCCTATTAAGTGAGTCATATTGAGTTAATTAGTATATGTAAAATGCATATAGTAAACAATCTGTAACTTCTTGCTGTTATTACTACCTTCATCTTAATCTTGTGTCCAAGTTTTCTCTAACGGTTAAGGAACAGCATCTTCACACTGTATATCTGCTTAGAAACTATAATTGTGATATGTATTATCTCATTGTATACATATGCTATGGCATTAAAATTATCAAATCAAACAAATTGCTATGGTCTAGCAATACTAATGTAATAATACTAAATTTGGGTTTGCCACTTGCAAAGGAAATGATCACTTTCTCATTTTCCAGTCACTCCTCAACCCACAGAATTCTGACTTTTCTCTATATCACTCTGTTAACCAATGTAACAAATTGCTTCCTTATTAGCCAAATTCAGTCAACACTTTTTCTTAAAATATATTTCTCTGGTAGCTTTAAAATGTCTTTTTCCGGGGTGAGGCACAGTGGCTCACACCTGTGATCCTAGCACTCTGGGAGGCCGCGGTCAGTAGATTGCTTCAGCTCCTGAGTTTAAGACCAGCCTGAGCAAAAGCAAAAAATAACCAGGTATTGTGGCAGGCATCTGTAGTCCCAGCTACTCAGGAGGCTGGAGCAAGAAGATGGCTTGATCCCAGGAGTTTGAGATTGCTGTGAACTATGACACAGCAGTACTCTACCAGGTTAACAAAATGAGTCTCTGTCTCAAAAAACAATAAATAAATAAAATGTGTTTCTCCAGATTCTCTTCCATATGTATCTGTTCATTTTTGCACAGATTATTCTTGTTGTACCTGCTCTTTGAGTATTTATATTTCTCAGAGTTTTACAGCCATTTTTTTCACACTAAATATGCTCTGTAGATAACCTACTCCATATCTACAATTATCACTTCCATGTCTACAATTATCACTTCCAAACTATCAAATCTTTCCTCTTACCTTCTATTCATATATCAAATTATTATCACTACGAATTTTTGAGTGCCTGACATATGCCAGGTAACATGATAGATACTTCAGATTTGTTTTCTGATGTAATTTTGATATACCTTAACTATTTTGGAGATGTGATCTAAATTACCCAAGGTCACATAGCTAGTAAACAGTCTTGATTCAAATTTGTATTATTTCCAATTACTATTTTCTTTCTGATCCATACTCTGGTTAAGTGGATCTGTCAAAATGAAAGAAATGGAACCATGTTATAGGAGCAAAAACATAGACTAAGATAATATTAATACTAATGAGATCATAAAGATTATTGTAGTATAACTGCCTTTTTCTAAGAATTAAGTCTCAATAGGCTTAAGGTTATAGTTAATTTGGATCTGTTTTATAAAGAATTTTGTTTTGCTTTTTAATAAAAAAATTGTAGCTCTAAATACAAAATTCTTCCAAGAATATCATAGTTCTCCCAAGAATATCATAGTCTAAAGTATAAATAGTAGGCAAAAACATTTTATAATATAGCCAGTTGATAGGCTGACCATTTGTAAACTCAATTGAGAATACTCAAATTGTAGGCACAAAGACTAAATTCCTGTATAAGAAGTCACAGTCAAAAACTGATTTCCTCAATTTTTTGACATTTAATCTGAACAAAGCTTTTGAAATAGAGGGAAATATTTGTATATATAATGTAACTGAAGGCTAAATTGGAAGATCAAATTCACAATGTTTAATTTTTTGGTATTTTCTCAAAAATTGGATGATCATTAGAATGAATTACGATAAATTCAGACATGGTACTTTGGGACCATTTAACAAATTTAGTACTTCAGTTTTACCAGGTAAAATAGTTTTGGTAATACAAATTTTTTTTTTGTTTGTTTTACTTTTTTCTCTTAAACAGTATTTTTAAAAAGCTGTCCTGGATTTGTCTGTCTGTGGTGATACTCACCCATGCCTTGAAAACACTACACAGAAATTGGGATTGGGAGTCTGAATATACATTGTTTATGTCAGCCTTGAAGGTAAAGTATTGTTCAGAATGACAGAAGACCATGTCATCAGTGATTTTCTGTAGCTATTTCTAAGTTGTTTTAACTTGACTTAGATCATTTAACTCAGTATTAAATACTTTACCAAAAGATTAATAACAATAATTTGCTTTTTATGTAATACATGCTGTAGTCAAATGCTTCAAATAGTACTTAGCTGTATGCCCCAAGAATATGTGAATAAGTCCCTAAATGCAATGCAATTAAAAGCTCAAATGATAAACTGTTTATTAGAATATTATATTCCATTGGTTCTTAAGGGGCATATGTTTTACTTTTTATATTTAATATTCATAATATTAATATTTTTACCTTTAACATTTCTGAAATCAGAAGTCTCATAGAGAAAAGTCACCTGACAATTATTATTCCCTTTTTTCTTTCTTAATGGTATATAAGGTAATGGTGAATCTTATAATTGATGGCATCTTCAATTCAATAAAATACACAGCAAAAAGTGTCACCCTGCTATGTAGAAAATAACCAATGGTTTCAGTACTATGAGAAAGATAGGAACTTGCAGAAAAGAAAGAGCATTTCTATAGAATGGACAATGTAATTCAGAAAGAAAGGGTTTTAAAAAAATGTAAATTGTTTTCTATAAAAGTTATCAACAAAGATACTTTTGGGCTCTCCCTTACCAATACTCCTCTTCCAATGTCTAAATTTTTGCTTCCTTTGGCTTTCTCTACTGTCCATTGCCTAGCTTTATTGGATTGCTGCCTCGTTCTGATAGACTTCTTAATTTGGTATCTACTCAAGATTGAATGACTCCTCTAGTGCCACTCACTGCTCTACTTTTGCCCCCTGCTCCGAATTCTGTGGACAAGTGAGACCTCATTGCCATGCTTATTAATCCACACTCCAGGGATACCAGGGGAGCTTTGTAATTGTCAGGAATTTTGCTTGTGCTCACTCCCAGACAGTGGTTGAAACCTATAGCCCAAATCACTGCAACTAGTCCCTTAGCTGGGTGCTATCCTGTACCTAAAAGAACACCCTGCTAATCTGTGAATTCAGGATACACGATTGGCTAAGAACTTTAATCTCAGGGTTTCCATTGCCATAAAAGACTATATGAGTAGCTTTAAATCTGTCAAACCTAAAAGTAAGTCATCAGTACAATGTTTAATCATATACTTATGTTCCAGTACCTACCTATGTCTCTTCTAAGAATACAAATAGGAGAGCTGAAGTTTTCACGCAGCACTATGTTTTGTTCAAAAAATTTTTTAGTAAAATTTTAATATGTAAAATGGGTGAAATCACACTGCTTTGGGTTTAGTATGTTGCCTTTTGTGGATAGGGTAGAAAGTTAATTTGGTAAAGCAGTCTGTATTAGGCTCCTTCTTCATCCCCCAAAGACATCTCCTTGGAACATTTCATTCTAAAATACACCAAATAAATGTCTATGTGAACTAGAGTCATATTTTTAAAATTATAACTTCTTATTGTCTGCACTTGCATTTAAGGTAAATAAAAATAATGCCAAACTATGGAATAATGTGGGTCATGCTCTGGAAAATGAAAAGAATTTTGAGAAAGCATTAAAATACTTCTTACAGGCTACCCACGTTCAGCCAGGTAAGCATATTAATTAATAAATTGATGAATAGTTTGCTTTCTTAAAACTATATTTGAGGAAAATAAGTTTGAGTTTATTTTTGAGCTTTATTCCAAATGACTTACATACTAGTGTGTCATAACCCTTATTTTGTCTAGGGTTATATGTAAGAACCATTTATATCAGATGTTTAAGGAATTTTGTTTTTTAAACACGGAGTTGTTAGGTGAACGATTTTAGTGGAGTGGTGAGTGCAAAAGCCTGATAAGAGTAATTTAAGAGAGCAAAAGAAGAAGAATTAAAGACAATTAGTATAGAAAACTCTTTTAAAGGGTATTGATAAGAAATGGTGGTGGCACTGGGTTTTGTGTCAAGAGAGGATGAAAGGATGATAGGGCAATTTTTTTGTTTTAAAATGGGAGAAACAAAGAGTGGGGCTAATATAATCAATGTAGGTGGAGGGGAGAATTACAGGATCTATGTCCTTGAATAGATGAGATAGATAGGAGCTGGTAAACAGGCTGAGGACTTCTTTTAATCCACGACTGAGAGTTAAACGTTTTTTTAATCACAGGACTGTGGTAACAGGGAAAGCACAGTATAGTGATGTGAATATAGGTAGATGAGTAATTGATGCAGAGAAAACTTCTGGAAATTGCCTTTTATGTGCATCTGTTTTCTCAGTGAAATAGAAAGTAAAATCATCAATAGAGAGTAAGGAGAAGGAAATGTTAGAGATTAATGTGCGTTTAAATTACCTAGAAATCTTCCTTTGGCTTTCTTTACTGTCCATTGCCTAGCTTTATTGGATTGCTGCCTCGTTCTGATAGACTTCTTAATTTGGTCTCTTCTTGAGATTGAATGACTCTCCTCTTGTGCCACTCACTGCTCTACTCTTGCCCCTTTGTGTATATTCTAGTGTGAGTTTAAAGTAGGGCCTGAAATTCTACATTTCTGAAGAGCTCCCAGGTGATAGTTAATCCACAATTCTTTGTGTAGCTAGAGCAGCAATAATTTTTCAGTAGAAATGCAATTGGCTTTTTTAGGGTGCAGAACTGTATTATAATTACAGTTGGGATAATAATATCTATAACAGGATGCATATCAAATGTGGCCGCAGTCTACCAAATACCGTCATTACTTTCCATTCAGAGTGGCAACCAAAAAAGAAATTACCCCCATTGCCAAATATACTCAGAGGTACAAAGTGTAGGGCACTACCCCAATTTTTTCTAGTAAGTATGGGCATTGAACTAACTACTTAAGGTAGGAGGGAGTCATTGAAAGCACCTCAAGGCCATAGTATTCGATTAATGAATGTGAATTTTGAAGTGTTTGAGAATTTTGACAAATGTGATGTTGGAGAGAGAAGTGGGCAACCAGGAACTGTGGTACAGGGATCAGTGACTGCACCAAAGAGGAATGGTAGATAATAAGGTTTAATGACTTTAAATTCAGAGATGAGTGATTTTTAAAAGGAAAGAAAATGGTCCGAAATTGGATACAGGGATCTAGGAGAACACCTCTCTTAAAAAAGAACAACACAGTTACCACTTGGATGAGCTAGAGCGTAACCATGACTCCAAGACAAAGCTAAGTTTCAATTAAAGGTAAAGAAAAGGTTGCAGAAATATAACTGATGCAATTTTATCTCCCACAGTCCTTCATGTAGTTTAGTCTTGCAGAGAATATGGAGTATATGTCCCATGCTTCCTTACTTCTGGACGTGTGTTTATATTTACTTGAGACTAGAATTGTTCTGTTCTTCCTTCCTCCTTCCATCATAACCTAGTCAGCTTTTGCAGCCCCTCTCACATGGCTTCTCTTCTAAAAGATCTTAATTATCTTTCTAGCTAGAAGCAAATTTTTTTTAATCTGTAAAACCACTTACAGTTTCTTCTATATCTTTTCTGTATTTGTTATTTTTTATTTAGTGCTAAACTGTCTTTACTTAAATGATAATTTATTAAAAATGTTTATTTAAGCTGTGGAGCTTCCTAGGGCAGCCCAGGTATCTGATTCATCTTTGTGCTCTCTGCATAGTCTAGTAGGGTCCTTATACACAGTTAGCAGTCACTAAATGCAGTCGTTTTAATTTGTTACTTTCTAAAGTCTTTTAGATTCATTCTAAGTGTTTTTGCGGAGTAAAGTCATCTTTGATGTCAGATACATAAGGACTTTGAGACCTAGATGTTGTTCCTTAGGCCACTGCATTCATTTTTCTTGTTTCTAAATTGGGATAATAATATCTATCTCACAGCATTGTTGTAAATGCTGAATTAAGTGTGTACTTGGGTATGTGTGTACATGTTGAATTTTGTCTAGTGAATATTGTGCCTTACACAGAATATTGCAGGTATAGGCACTCAGTGTTTAAATAATTTTCCACTTATTGTCAGTAATCACTTTTTGGTATTTTTAAGGTATTTGCTAAACCTGTCTCTTTTAATATGATTTCACTATCACATTTTCAAAATTGCTATTTCTAATAAGCTAAGGGCTGGGAAACAGGTAAACCAGTTAATTAGAATGTATTACAAAGTATATAAACTCAGAAACATTGACTATAGCTTTCAGTGGCTTCTTTTCTTATTCCTCTTTTAGCTGTGTGCTTCCTAGATGAATTTGACAGATGATATGACATGTTATTTTACTGTATTATTAGGCCTAGATGTTGGAAAAAGGAAAGACAGTGATCGAGATAGGGCTAAAAAGAGATGGGTAGTGTAGTAGTTAGTTAAAAGTTCAGATTCTGGCATCAGACGGTCCTTTTATCAAATTTAGTCATCCTAAGTTTTCCATATAAAAATTTAGAATAATAATGTTTCTATTCTTTTATATGGATTATGTTAAATACTGATTTTAAAAGACTTAGGCCAGTTTCTAGCCAATAAGTGTATATTAAATGAATGTGAACCGATAAGTTTTAATGGCATTGTTTTCACTGAAACGAGGAAAGGAGGTCAAATAAAAGATGTAGGATTCAGGGAAAAAGGCTTTTGAAAAGAGAATGAATAGCAAATGGTTCCAAAGGTTCATTTATTTATCATGTGTGTATTTAAGAATTTATCATGTCTTGGGCACTGTTTTAAGTGCTGGGTATACCACTGAATAAAACAAATTTCCTGACTCATTGAACTCCCATTCTAAGTAAGGGCATAGACAATAAGTGAGTGAGTATGCACATGAAATCCATTTACACATACATATGTTTTACACAAAAGTGATAAAAAGCTATTAAAAGTAAGAGAAAAGTTAGAAACAGTAGTCAAAGGCTCTGGGAAGTTAGCATTGGACAGAGGTGACAGGTTAAGAGAGCAAGTGTTACGAATGTAGTTTGATGTAGATAACTTTTAGAATCACTGGCTATGCAAAGAATAGTAAAGAAAAGCAGGAAGCAGTGGTTAAATTATTTATTTAAATAGCTCTCTTGAAGTACAAGTGACAAACAACAGAGAATACATGTTTAAAATGTTTATTTAATAAATTTTGGCCTGTGTTTATGCACTTATATAAAACCATTACCTAACTCAAGATAATGAAAATATACATTAGCTCCCCAAATTCCTCGTAACCCATTGTGGTACTTCCCTCTACCCCTTTCTGCTCATCCCTGCTCCAGCCAAAATGCGCCTGCTTTCTAACACTATGGGGTACTTGCACTATTTCTAAAATTGTATATAAATGGAATCATACTCTATGCACTCTTTCCTCCTTGCTTTTTCACTCTGTATACGTATTTTGATATTAATATTGTCTGAATCATGAAACCATGTCTTTGTATGGCTAGGTAGTACTCTTTCATGTGGATATACCACAGTCATTTATCCATTTACCTGTTGATGGATGTTTAGATTATTTGCAGTTTGGGGCTGTTACACATAATGCTATTATGAACATTCATGTGCCAGTCTGTGTGGACATTGTTTTTATTTCTCTTGAGTCAAAAACCAAGGAGAGGAATGGCTTGGTCATATGATGTTTAACTTTTTAAAAGACTGCCAAATTGTTTTTTAAATAATGTATTTTATTTTCCATTCACACCAGCAGTATGGTAGAGTTCCCATCTCTTACTTTTTTTTTTTTTTTTTTTTTATTTCAGATTAATGTGAGGGTACAAACAACTAGTTATAATGTGTGCATTTGTTAGAGTCTCTCATGTAGTTGTGTCTTGTTTTTAATTCTTCATTTGCTAAGAATTTTATCACAAATAGGTGTCACATTTTTTTTCACGTGCTTTTTATTTTACCAATTGAGATGGTAAGGTTTTCATTTTTTAGTCTGCTGATAAAGTAATTTACATTGAAATTGATTTTATAAGTTAAAACCTTGCCTTTAGTAAGCAACATAGGTGATCTGAGCCATCAATATGAGAATATTATTTGTGTCTGAAGTATTATTACTCATAACACACTTGATACACCATTCATGCCAGATACTTACCAGCTACATCAAATGTACATCCATAGATAGTATGAGTGAGATCACATGTGAGCCAATGTCTAATAACTGTTACCATTTCAAAAGGATAGTGAATGTAAACTAAATTTCAAGATACCTGCAACAATTGCAACATGATGTGAAAACGCTTGTGATTTGGTGGTGTGTGGTAAAGTCAAGGTACTGCAGATGCTACTAGGATTTAGTACCTGTGATTCTAATTGGAGAAAATTCAAACTTTTTAGTAGAAGTTAAGAAAAATTGAAATGCAGTTGTTTTCCCTTCCAAGTTCACAAACCTCTTGAATTCTGTCCATGAATTTCTTAGGAATGAGGAAGTACAAATAGAACATAAACATGGGTCTCATTGTGAAAGTTTTGAGATACACAAAAATCAAGAAACTTAAAAAACATCCACAAATAATGTCCATTATTTCACTTTGAAGAAGCATAGTGGACAGTGTCCTTCCTCTCTGATTCACCCCTGCAAGTTTCAACTTGCTCGGCTTATGGGTGTTGGTGGGAGGGCTTAATTTGTTTCTGTCTACACAGATCTTAACGTTTCTTGATTTTCAAGTTCTCAGAACTTTAATAATGACCCTCATATAAAGAACTCTTTCAAAGAGATTTACCATATAGATTGCTCCTATTACCAATAGTAGGATGTGTTGCAGGGTAGACAGGATAATAGCACGAACAAATCCTCAAGTGTGGAAAGGGAGTGTAATGCAGTGTATAACTAGACTGGTTGGCCTTAGGAAGGAAAGGAGGTGCGTGTGTGCATAGGGAGGTGTGTGTTAGCGTTACAAATACATGCACCCACAGGCAGGTAAGTTGATAGCTTTGGCAGTAGGATGCTAGGTAAGATTCCTTCTAATCTTTTGTTTCTTTGGTGAAAATAAGATGTTTTGACTAGAAAGGAGGAGTAAAATACTTAATAAAGGTTCTAGAAAGTAACATTGACATAGGAAGGGTACATTTGAGATTTGTGTGGTCCTCATTTACCTTGAATTAAAGGTAAATTGATTAAGTCATGCTGTTGGTTTGGATAATGTATTCCTAAGAGTGAGCTTGTTCTTTGAAATTCTTTCTAGCTTTTTAGTCATTAAATGTCATAGATTTTTACATCTTGCCTTTTCTCTTACATTTTTTCAAATATAAATTTACCTGAGAAGTAACACTATTTCCCCTCCAGAGTCTTAAAACTTTGTAACTTACAAAGAAGTGTTTAGAAATTATATCTTTTATTATATTAGCTGTATTGAGTAGCCTTCTGATGCTAAAGGATATCTAATTGTTATTTTTGTTCTTTGAGAAATTAGAATTGTTTTACTATCTGAAGTCTACATTAATGACAGTATTTCCTTGCCATAATTCTAAGAACTTTATTCCAGTGGGTAGTAATTTACATCATTATTTATCTAAATAGATAACCTCTTTCTTTTCCGACATTGGTTGGAGCTAATTTCAGTAACATTTTAAGAACTCAGCTGGCATAACTCAATACTTTCATTCAAATTTTCAATTTATTCTGTATAATTTATTTTTTCAGATTGTATATATTCTTAGATTTTTCTAAGTAATTTTCTGATTTCTATAACAAATGTATGGATTTATTTGATCTGATCTAATCACTATACTGTATATTTTTATATACACTTGGTAATGCAATGATTTTTCATTCCTGGCTCTATATCAGAACTGGCCTTTGAATTTTACAAACATGTTTTTGCAAATACCATTTCTAAAGATTCAGTTTTGGTAGAGCAGGATGGGGCCAAGGTATCTGAGTTTTTTTTTTTAATTATACTGATTTGCAGCCAGGATTGGGAATGGTTAGCCTAACAGGGGTCCTCAAACTTTTTAAACAGGGGGCCAATTCATGATCCCTCAGACCGTTGGAGGGCCGGACTGTAGTTTAAAAAAAAAAAAAAAAGCTGAACAAATTCCTGTGCACACTGCACATATCTTGTTTTGAAGTAAAAAAACAAAACAGGAACAAGTACAGTCACACCACCTCATGTGGCCTGCGGGCTGTAGTTTGAGGACCCCTGGAAGCACTTTTTTGCTTCCACTTTTACCTCCTTCTGGCTCCACAAGACTCAGCAGTACATCTAAAAAGAAAAACTTAACTACCTTACCCACAACCTTGTTCCTCAGTTCTCTAATCAATCCTGCACTTGCCAGTTTTTGTGCATTGCACACAATTGCCAGCCTGAAACATAATGTAGCAAGATCATAGGACTGTTACTCTCCTCCTAGGGGAATGCCCAAGATATATATGCTTGGCCCCTATGTGTCCTGGGAGTTGCAGGCAGAGAACTATTCCACAATTGCAAAACCATCGGTGTCACAGGCAAGTAGTAATAATAATTTGAAACCTTGTCATGTCCTGTTGGAAATTCATGTTGAGTAAAAATTGTCTGATTTAAGATCTTTTCCCTTCTATCATTATTCCAAACTTTGAAATATTTACTGGAAGTGTATCTTCTTTAAAAATTACTATTCGATGAGTCCTCATAACTATAATTTTTTCTATCTGTGAATAAATTTTCTGAAGCTTTTGCTTTCCACATCAGAAAATAAGACATAAGTATCTGACATTTAAGAGAGAAGGGCCACAGCATCTTAAGTCATGCTATTATCCTGATATTCTATTTTACTCTTACTTGAACCATATTCATGAAAATTTTAAAAAAACAAATTACAAAGTTTTTTCACAGCCTCTTTGTTCCTATCCCACTGTGGCACATATTTGTTAGTTACAGTACTTGAAATAATTCTAAAAATCATAGTGATCCATTTCAGTTGGAGAGTTGAGCCATACATTTGAAGTGAATTCCAAAGCTGTGAGATTAAGAAAATGAAAGCAAGTCTTAGTATAGCATAGTAAAATATAGCAAAGAGAGATGATGTAAATTTCTTCATTTCCTTTATCTCTCTTCTGTGTCTTGATCAGTTGGAATAGTTTCTTCATGTCATGTGTCTATTTTCTGTCCTGGCAGTGCTTTAAGTAATTTTGTAGCATACCATTGGTCATAAGTTACAACAAGTTATGTTAGAAGAACTTTAAAAAGAAAGGAGGAGCTGTCGTCTCCTTGTGAATTTTTTGCCTTGTGTGTTTGTTTCTAAAAATATATCTTCTCAGTAGATTACATTAAATACTAGATTACTGTATTTACCAACAAATGTGATTTTTTTTTTTTAATTTTAGATGACATCGGTGCCCACATGAATGTAGGAAGAACTTATAAAAATTTAAACAGAACCAAAGAAGCTGAAGAATCTTACATGATGGCTAAGTCACTGATGCCTCAAGTAAGTTGTCATAATTTATCTATTGTGTCATGTCTGCTAGATGTCCATATTAGAATTATATAGATGAAAAATCTAATTTATTGATAAACAAGTAAGATGTCTAATGAATCATCTATTCATAGGAGTTTTATAAAGAATTACATTTATTTTTCTAGCTCACTTAATTTTAAATATGTTTTTTAGTTTCTATAGGAATAAACAAAGTCTATACAGTATGAATTTTAGTATTCTTTATTATAGGTTATTGGTGAGTTAAATGATCTTTTTTTTTTTTCCTTTCTTTCTTTTTTTTTGAGACAGAGTCTCACTCTGTTGCTCTGGATAGAGTATTGTGGCATCCTCTTAGTTTATAGCCACTTCAAACTCTCAGACTTAAGACACCCTCTTGCCTCAGCCTCCCAGGTAGCTGGGACTACAGACATGTTCCACTATGCCTGTCTAGTATTTTTTCTATTTTTAATAGAAATGGGGTCTCACTCTTGTTCAGGCTTGTCTTGAACTCCTGAGCTCAAAGCCATCCACCCACCTCGGTCTCCCAGACTGCTGTGAATCCAGGCATGAGCTATATTGCACCTGACCTTGTTAAATAACTTTAAATGAAAAGAATTTTTTGTACATTAAGTATTATTCCTATCCAAAAAATGAATAAAAGTGCAAAATTAGTAGATACATCTGTGTTGCCATTTTATCCATCAGTTATTATAATGACACAAGATTTCACTGGCTATATTACAGTATCAATTTAGAAGATTTGTTCTTGCCCTTGACCTCCCACAAAACACAGGCATCAAAGAAATTATATCATCAGAAAAGATAGTTTAAGTTGGGCTACAGCTTTCTCACTTGTGGTAATGTTGATAATAATAGTAACAGTAACAACTGGATAGTTTAGTAAATTTTTTAAAAACAGAATTAAACCATATGACATCCTAAGAGTTATTTCAATCTTGAAATGCTGAATTTAAATTGTATTTGTTACAGATTTTTTTCAGATATAAAGTAGAACCTCTATATGTTGACTACCCAAGGGAGTGTAATAAACTGGTTAATATAGGGAGATGGTCAACATAAGGAACTAGGGCTAATATACTGATACAGACATATGTTACATGACCAATCTATGAAAATTATGTCAACTTAAGGAGGTGGTCATTGTAGGGAGGTGGTCAGCTACGAAGGTTCCATAATTTATTATGTTCATTGAGAATTTGGATCCTAACACATATGTATTATATTCAACTTTACCAAACTTGAATAACTAATTGGAGAACTTCATAATATATCCTAACTTCACCAGATACATGAATCTTTAGTATAATTCTGAAATAAAATTAATTACTTCATTGTCACAACCAGGAAATAGTTTGCTGGCAAAATGAAAGTTGACAATAAATACACTGGACTGAAAGATAGGTGGGAGATCTGGGTTCTGTTCTTCTGTTGCTAACTTGAAACCTTGACCTATAAATGTTTAATTTTTCTGACTTGATAAAAAGCTGATAGGTATAAATAAAAAGCTAACAATAGTCCATTAAGCTAGCATGAGTGAAAAAATATGTCCTTCTGTGCCACAAAATACTATTTTATTTTTATTTTTATGAATAATATAAGTGCTTTTTTCACATTTTTATGTTATATTTTAGTATAGTAGTAAAACTTAGCAGCATAATTTTTATGTTTAGTGTTATTTTAAATAAGCTACTAGGAATACTTCCTTTTGATTTTTATTTGGTATTAAAATATCAAATTATGAAAGTGTCTTTTCTTCTAAACAGATTATTCCTGGTAAAAAATATGCAGCTAGAATTGCCCCTAACCACCTAAATGTTTATATCAATCTGGCTAACCTGATTCGAGCAAATGAGTCCCGACTGGAAGAAGCAGATCAGCTGTACCGACAAGCAATAAGCATGAGGCCTGACTTCAAACAGGCTTACATAAGCAGGTATTGTTCACTTTAGAGCTATGATATCTAGAATATTGAACCTGTATCTGCATGTACATTTTGACCACTTTGACTAATTTGGCTTGTTTTCCTTTTAGTAATCTTACCTGACAACCAAGTGCATAGAAGTGCAAGTTAGTTTTAGACTAACCATCAAATTTAATAGATTTGAAAATGACAAGGAAATGAATCCTTAATTTCTAATAGCCAACTTAATAAAAGAAAGGATAGAAGAAGTTTTTTCTTAGTTTCATTTTCTTATCACCAAAGTTATTTATTCCTATCTAAATTAATACCTGAAACATTTCGTGATGGTTACTTATGATATCCAACTCTCAGGAGCTTTCTTAAGTAAATTTGGAGAGTTGAGTAGTTATTGATTCCTTTTCCTAAAAGAAAATTTCTTGGTTGTCATTAAAAGAGTTTTCTGGCATCATGTGTTGAAACTTTATACATTTTCTATATAAGTGTTTGTGTTATTTGTGTTTTTTGTGTTTTCCTCATTCAGTAAAAATGCAGCATGTTTTAGAAACTTAACATTTCTAACATTTTACAAAGGAAAAGTATATTCAGAATTTAAGTTTTTTAGATAAAACCTATCCTTAAATTGAGGAGGTCTTCGTTCAGCCATGTCTAGTACTTACTGAAAACCACTTACTTTAACTGGGTTTTGTCAATAAGTAAATCCTGTCATGTTTGTTAATCCACAAAGAATTATTCAATAATATTCTCATTTAAAAATAGCATTAATTACATTCTTTTTAGAAGTTGCTTTAATGAGAATATTAATCATTATGTCTTTGATTTTATTCCTAAGCTGATGCTATACAAAGGAATGGTATCATAATAAAAATAACATGTTATATACCCAAATGTGATTCTTACACACATAACAAAAAATATTTTCTAAGTAAAATGACTTTTAAGTTTTCTAATAGAAAAATAGAATCATAGTGGAAAGATTTATACAATGGCTTTGTACAAACTGATCTGCAATTTTTAGATGTATGCATGTAGCTGATCCACTTCAGCTTTTGCAATTCTTTTTTTAATGAATGGTCATTTTCTAAGAACACATTGAAGAAGACTAAATTAATGTAGGAAGGAGTTTAAAATGTCATATGCTGTGCCTTTTTTCATATAGTGAGACTTACATCATAGATATGAAGACCGGAATTTCCCCATCACCACTATATATTTTTTCCTTCTTGAAATACTTTTACTTTATCACCGGACAGATTCGTGAATCTCCACTCTGGTTAGCTATCGTTTTTCTCATGCAGTCTGGTCTGTCTCTTTTGAAGACAGATTCAAAGAATGTATTTTCTCTGTCTCCTTTTCTTCGATACCTTCCTCACATCTTGCCCCCTAAATTCAGGCAGGCTTTTTTTTTCTTCAGTAATGTTTGAAAATATATCAGGCCACATTTGCTGAACTAAGGAGTTTAGATTTGAGAATAGTTTCAAAAAATTAATTTTAAAAGAGCTTTTAAGAGCCTAAGTTAACAATGGAAAAGAAAGCTGTGTGTAGAAAAGCTTAAAACTTGTCAAAAATGTTATCTACAAACTGACATGATAATGTTGTAAGTAAAGATTGTGTTTGATTTTTTCCATAGAGGAGAATTGCTTTTAAAAATGAATAAACCTCTCAAAGCAAAGGAAGCATATCTTAAAGCCCTAGAGCTGGACAGGAGTAATGCAGACCTTTGGTACAACTTGGCAATTGTACATATTGAACTTAAAGAACCAAATGAAGCTCTAAAAAACTTTAATCATGCTTTAGAACTAAATCCAAAGCATAAACTAGCGTTATTCAATTCTGCTATATTAATGCAAGAATCAGGTATGTTTTCTCAAAGTATTTCTATGTTTAAATAAATTGTACTTTGGAATGTTAAAAAAAACTTTAACTTAAACCTCCTTACCCGTAGACAATGTTTTATGGATGGATAGTTTGTAGCAGAACTGTGCTTAAGTGACTTAATAGAAAAAATACTTAAAGAAAAAATATTTAAAACAATTCTTTTTAAGTAACATGTACTAACATGTATAGTAATAATTAATTCTTCTGGTATGTGTTAAGACTAATTTTTCAGTCTGTCAAGCAATACCTGATTAATCTGTTCTGCTGTTATTTTATCTGTTATTTTATGTTCTATAAAACAACCTTTTTATATATAAATATATATCCCAAATAATGAACTTAGGAAATTTTTTACATAATTAGGTTTTAGGAGCTGAAAGCATTATATGGTTTTTTGGGGTTTGTTTTTTTTTTTTAATCTACAAGAGCAAATATTTTTAGCATAATTTTGTATCCAGTTTCATTGTTTTCTGAGATATTCTAATTTTTTTTCTTTCCTATAATTTAGCAAAACTAAATTAATTGCAATAAGTCTGGATCTTTGATCTGTATTTTATAAAGGAATTTTTGTTCTTCACAAAGCGGTGTACATGATTTATAATTTTTTTTAATTTTTATGTTTGAAAATTCTACAATTTTTAGTAATTTCCTAGATATATTTCTTAAAACTTTTGCAAAAAAAAATGAGTCATAGGATCATAGCATTTAGGAGTTAAAGAAGACCATTGAGTTTATTTTTGTCAGTCTTCTGTTTAGTAGAGGAGAGTGAAAACCAAACTGATCTAATGACAAACCTTAACTTCATATGGCTACTTTAATAGCTAATCCAAGATAAGAACAGAAGCCTGCTAATTTATTTTCAAATTTTCTTTATTCATGATGCTGTCAAATAACAGAATAGAGATCTTTATGTCTGGTTTTCAAAATGTACAAATTTTGAGATTAATGATTTTGCAAGGTTATCTAACCTTAATGACTATGAAATATGTTCATTATTCCACAGGAGATTACACCATAAAGTTTATGATTTTAAAACTGAATTTTTTTTTTTTTCATTTATTTGCAATGGAAATTATTTCAGTAAATATAGTAGGACCTCTGTAAGTTGACCCCCCAAGGTACTGAACAAACTGATCCATATATGGAGATGGTTAACAGAAGGAACTAGGGCTACCATACTTAACACATATACATGGCACAAATCTAGTCGTTGAAAATTAGGGCAACTTGAGGTGGTCAAGCTATGGAGGTTTTTCTATATTTGTTTTCTAAATCTTAATTTTATAGCCTTATATTTAATGGTATATTTTTGCCCTTAGGGAAAAAAATTTTTTTTTTTTTTTGACAGAGTTTCACTCTTGGGCTCACACAATCCTCTTCCCTCAGCCTCCCAAGTAGCTGGGACTACAGGTACCTGCCACAACACCCACCTGGTTTTTCTATTTTTAGTAGAGACAGGGTCTCACTCTTGCTTAGTTTGGTCTCGAACTCCTGAGCTCAACCATTACACCCACCTCAGTCTCCCAGAGGATTACAGGCATGAGCCACCTCGCCTACCCCCCTTAAAACATTTCTAAAAATTTGTAATAGCATACAAAATGATTTGACTTAATAATGAGATTTTTGTTTCTGAAACACTCTGACTGCCTTAAAAGAAAGGAAATGAACTATCATTTCAGTATTTAAAATATATGTTTTTCCTATGAACACTTTGGGGTTTTTGCGTTCCACTATTTTTAGCCACAGAAATTGTTTTAATGCTTTTTGTAATCTAAGTACTTGTAAATATCTTTGATCCTCAGACTTGTTCTGCCAATATTGTAATTTTTTTTCTTTAAAAAAAAAAAATACTATTCTTAGGTGAGGTTAAACTCAGACCAGAAGCTAGAAGACGACTTCTAAGCTATGTAAATGAAGAGCCACAAGATGCTAATGGCTATTTCAACTTGGGAATGCTTGCCATGGATGACAACAAGGATACGGAAGCAGAAATTTGGATGAAGAAAGCCATAAAATTACAAGCTGACTTCAGAAGTGCTTTGTTTAACCTTGCTCTCCTGTATTCTCAGACTGCAAAAGATTTAAAAGCTTTGCCAATTTTGGAAGAGCTACTCAGATACTATCCTGATCATATCAAGGGCCTCATCTTAAAGGGAGATATCCTAATGAATCAAAAAAAAGATATACGTGGAGCAAAAAAGTGTTTCGAAAAGATTTTGGAGTTGGATCCAAGCAATGTGCAAGGAAAGCACAATCTTTGTGTTGTTTATTTTGAAGAGAAGGACTTACTAAAAACTGAAAGATGCCTGGTTGAAACATTGGCATTAGCACCACATGAAGAGTATATTCAGCGCCATTTGAGTATAGTCAGGGATAAAATTTCTTCATCTAGTTTTGCAGAACAGTCAGTATTCCCAACTGATAAGACTTTAGTTGTAGAAGAAGGAGACAAAATTCCAACTGAAAGTGTAAAGGGAATTTTAAGCGAATCCAGACCAACACAAATAATAAAAACAGACAATAATAAAAGTCAGTCTAAATCTAACAAACAATTAGGAAAAAATATGAACAAAGAGATACCCCACAAAACAACAAAAGACATCAAAGAAATTGAAAAGAAAAGAGTTGCTGCTTTAAAAAGACTGGAAGAGATTGAACGTATTTTAAATGGTGAATAGCATTATTATTCATAATGTTTCAAGTCTGTATCATGTGATTGCTTGTACCAAGAGCCCTGAAAAATATTAAGGATCCATAGCTCTATCATGAGCTTTCTCAACATAGGATCAAAACATTTTCGTTTAATGCCCTGTCTTACCCCAGGATGTGTATTACATAAAAGTTTTCATAGATTTGGGTGAATATGGCATAAATATTAAATTACAGGTGACAAATTTGCAACTTTTATTATAAAAGGAAGATTTTTTGTGGCACAATAATCTTTAGTACTCGATTAAAAATTTTTTCAGGCCTAGATGGTAATCCCTTGAGGGCAAACCCAACATGTGCTGGTTTGGTCTGTGAATTCCCATTTATTAGACTACTGTTTTTTTTTTTTTTTTTCTTAAACCTCTTAGAATTTGTGGATTCAAATCTAATTTAAATATCTGCAATTTAAAATCTTACATTCATTCACTTATGAACACTTCTTTTATCTTTATTAATTTTGTTTAACCAAGGGACTTTGCACTACAAAAAAGCAACAGCTTTCCTTATGTTGTATTTGGTTAGGAATGCTGGATGAAGTATTTTTTTAAGAAGTCGCGTGCTAGCTTAAGAATGTATTTTCATAGTTATATACATGTCTTTAATGTCACTCTAACAGTTTAAAACTCTTGCAGTTTTTAAGCAAGTAAAGTTTTACACATATATATATATACACACACATTTCTAATGGTGCTTTTATATATTGCTAGGTTGGGGGGGTTGTTTGTTTTGTTGTGTTTTCCTTATTGATAGTGTTGCATTATAAGTCACATAATCATGATTTCTCTTTCACTTTATTCCCCAAACTATTCATGTTTCTTTGAATCATAATCATGCTGAGAAGTCCCAGTAACTCTAACTTTACACTTTGGGTCATAATAAATTTCTCTTTTATCGTAGTGTTAACTCTGTGGTCTATTCTGAATTTTAATTTTTTGTTACCAAAACCACACCTTAATCATTCTTAGATACCTTAAGCCACTAAATTCACTTCTGTTTAACTGACGGTAAAACAGTGTGACAGTTTATTTTTTAAACACTAAATTCTTGATATCTTCTTATGGTATATATTTTTATTAAATATTTATTTTGACTACTGAGCTTTTCATAAAAATTTTAAGGTTGTTCTAATTCCATTAACTATGGAAAAAATATCTATTCCATTTTCTTATCCATATATTATGGTTTAACCAAAATTGCATCATTTTTTGGCTTGCTAGTCAGCTATGTAAAACATAATTAGCCTAACATAGGATTAATAAATTTGTTGGTTTGGGCATATTTAAACCTGCATGTTAGGTTGAAAGGTAGATACAAATAAAACTAATTTAAATTTGATTTTTTTCAGTTAAAATACATTTCAAATGAGTTTTATAAATACCTGATAAAGTTAGTTTTAATTTAAAATGTTAAGGCTTAAACTGTCAGCCTGGGTTAGTAACTAATTTCTAATTATGCAGTATTTCCAAAACTATATATTTTAGTTTCTGTGCGATAACAAGTTTCTAATTATATATGGTTCAAAGACCATATTCCTGTAAGTTTTTAAAGAATTGTTTTATAAATAAGATAACAAGGTCTGAATTAAAGACCCACTCTTAATAGGTTCTCTGAGAGCCTGGTTTTTTAAGGCAATTTAAAGTAAGCACTGATATCAGTCAGAGTTAATACAGATCATAAGATTCTGTTAAGCATCACACAATGCTTAATTTCAGTTCTTAGATTATGGCTTTGTGCCTCCAGATGGAAGGTAGAGAATACCTCAGGTATTATGACTAGAGAAATGAAATTCATCTTACTCTTACCTTCTCTTCATGTATGTTGAGGAAAAGTTTCAAAGTGTGATCTCTTCGGTTGTAGTATCAAGTGGAGAGTAGTTCAGAAAAGTAGAAGGAAATCTTCCATGACAGCAGACCATAATAGAAGTTTGAGTAATATTTTAATAAATTTATATAACTATTCAAATGATAAAATGTATATATTAAGGTTATCCAGTAATTTTTATAGAAAAAAAGTCTTATTAGCACTTAGAACAGTGCCTATTATATAGGAAATGCTCATATATTTGAATTTTTTAAATGTATTTAAATCAGATCCACCCTGAGTAATTAATAATCTAATAATTATTCCAAATCAATGCTTTCCAGCCCTCACTTCATATTAGAATCATCAAGGGGGGGTGGGGTTAATATGTACACCATCATATAATTATATCTGAATTACAGGGCAGTGGAACCATGCTTCAGTTTTTCCAAAAGCTCTCCCAGTGATTCTTATTTATGGTCAGGATTAAGGGTCACTGCTCTAAATTAGTTCAGGAAAATCCTTTTTTTTTTTCCTTCTGTGTTAACTTTTTAAATTAGTAATTAACACAATTATGTTTTGATGGCTTAAGTTTCATTAAGGAATATGTTCTTCCAATAACTACTATTTATTACTTGAAATTTAAAATCTTAAGTTCATAAGCTCACTATGTGTAACATTATTTCTTCTCTGTAACCTCATAATTATTTTATTCAAACTATTCAAGTAAGAAAAGGTAATGATTGTTTTTTCCTCTGAGCTGCCTGCCTGTATGTAGAAATGAAGTGGGGACATCTAACTGCAAATCACTAACCTATGGTTTGGACTTGTGATCATGTTTAAGTTTGGACATGAAAGCCTATTACAGGATATTATGCTTATGTCTCACAAAAGAATCTACTCTGAGGAGTTCTAGAAGAAGCTTTGACAATCCCCAAGGGGCAATGTTGTGTTACTCCTTCACTGCTCTTTGAAGTTAGAATTTAAGTTTTTGGAATTGCTCGTATATGTGTTTCCTCATTAACATTCAGAATTGGGAATTCTATGTTATAATTTTTACCAGAAGTAGTTTTCTGAAATTAAAGACTTGGAGAATAAAATATGTAATTTTGTTTATCATAAAGTTTGTTTACTTTTATGTAAATATTTAGTATGTGAATTACACAATTCTAATAAAACCTCATGCCTTTTCATTGCATCTAATTTGAGGTCTCAACTTCATGTTACAGAATGCTTCTTTAAAGATGCTTTGATGAAAAAAAGAAAATATAAGATTTGTATGTCAGTTTATACTTCAGAAATCTATATATTTGCCATATTTATTTTTTTAAAGATCTCCTAATTGCATGACTAAGTGGTATTTAAAATGAACTCCCAAAAATACCTGGTACCTTTGTCCAAAATTTTATTTGTTGGAAGCATCAGCCATTCATGTTAAGAATTCATAAGAAAACAGTTTAAAATTATGCATTTTAAATTACTGTGGTGTCTGTGTGTACCATTATTTCTAAATATTCAGTATTAAATTGTTACTTTCTAAAACCTTAACCTGACTTTTCTTTTACTGTTAATGAAAACCACACAATATCGTATATGAAGCAATTTCTTCCCCCATGAAGAAAGATCTGGTCATGTAGTTTATTAATAATAGCAAACATCAGTTTACTACCTGACACTGATACATTTTCTACCATGAGTGACAGCAACCAAATTAAAAGAAAGAAACAGTTAAACTTAAAATTATATGCAAGTTTAAGTTATGCATTTGCCTAGGTCCAAATCCTAATATTAGGTCTGTTATAATGGGTAAAGTTGTTTAAACTGTATGTTCTTAGTCTCTTCATCTGCAAATTAGGAAAAAACCCTTTGCTCTTAAGGAGTATCAGTGTATTTGTATTATATATTGCATGTCATATGTTAATATATTTAAAAGTTTTAGAATAGTTTCTAGCACAGTAAACAGTAAAAGTTAATAGTATAAACACTAGGCTTAAACTCAGGCATTTGATGCACATTAAATTTATATATGTGCTAGCAGAGAATGATGGTCAAGATAGCAAGTAAATGATCAAAAATCTATTAATGTTCCTTTGCTATCTAGCCAACAAGTACATAGCTCAAAATAAATAATACTGGAGTAAGGTTAAAATGCACAAGTTCAGAACTAAGACACTTTGAAACTGCTTCCTTGCTCATTTATTATTTACTTCATCAGGGAAGTGTAACATGGTGAAATTTATTAGACTCTGCAGACTGAATCTCGGGCAAATTCATGTATTTGGAACGTTCTTCATCAATAACATTTCTATAATTGTCAGTGGATGAGCATATTTCCCTTCAAGTACCATTTGTGTTCAATAAAAACCTGATGCCTTCTTGTTCAATAAAGTGAAATACTTTTTATATAAATAAATTCTTTAAATGCTTCTCAACAAAACATTCTAGTTTGCCCTTTCTAAAAGACTTACACAGTCAAAACTCAGTCTTTATTTCTTGCCCCCTCCATGGCTTTAGTTTCAGATATCAAGAACGAAGACTGATTAGTCTGTACTAAAGTACAAATAATGAACAGATCTTATTATCTCAAAGGTTAAGTCAAATGAGCTGTCTTTGTAAAGTTGCAGGTATTAGAGTGGATCAGGGATGTGGAATTTCTTCACCATTCTAATTAATTTGATCTCAAAAAGCTTTTTAACTATTAGCATCCCACTTCTGACTAGGATACTATTTTTAATAGAACCTGGCAGTCCAGGTTATTAGAATCAGAGTAACCAGACTGTTAGGAGAGTCAAACTTGGTTTCAATAGTAATATCTGTAGATAAAAATCTTTTTTTTTTTTTAAATATATCCAGTAGAGTCATTGCTAGCTCATAGGGTAATCACAATTTTAATTTTTTTGAAATTAAAAAAATTGTTTATGATTGACATGTAATGTACATGTTAATGGGGCTATAATATATTTCAGTACATTTTTATACATTGTATAATAAAAACATGTATTTCGAATTTTCTGATGTTTCTCTGTTACTTTCTAGTTATACCATTGTCAGAAAATATTGATGTGATTTTGATCTTAAATTTGTTAAGACTCGTTTTGCACATTAACATATGATCTCACCTGGTGAATGTTTCATATGGTGTTGAGAAGAAGGTATATTCTGCAGCTGTTAAATGGAATGTTCAATGTTAATTTGTTAGGTCCCTTTGATCTGGACTGTATTTTAATGGTCTGTATTGCTCTTCTATGTGGATGATCAATCTATCCTGAAGGTGGAGTGTTGAAGTCCTCTACCACTATTGTATTGCAGTCAATCTCTATTTAATTATACTTGCCTTGGGTAGTCTTATTTGGATTGAATTTGATTGGAAATCTTTTAATTTCCTGTATCTAGACATTAACACCCTTGTCTAGGTTTACAAAGTGTTATGCTACTGTTTTTTTAAAAATAGACTTTCTACTCTTTTATCCTTCTCTTATCCAACACCTATGACTCAAAACTTTAATCTTTTGTTACGGTTACATTAATCCTTCTTTATTCCCTTTTTTCTCTCTTTTCTTCTGACTGTATATTTTTAAATAATCTGTCTTTGAGTTCACACCTGTGCTTGATTAACTCTGCTATTGATGCTATTTATTGCATTTTAAAATTTTGTTCATTGTATTTTTTTGCCTCCAGGATTTCTGTTTCATTTTTTAAAATTAATCTATTAAATTTGTTGGCCTGGTCACTTATTATTTTCCTCATTTTGTTAAATTATTTTGCTGTATTTTCTGATGTTCACTGAGCTTCTCTAAAACAGGCATGTTGAATTCTTTGCCAGATATTTCATACACCGCCACGTCCTTAGGGTCAGGCACTATCTTATTTTGTCCGTTTGGCAAAGTCCTGTGTCCTTGGTTGTTCTCAATTCTTGTGGTTGTGAGTGAATATTTGCACACTTGAAGAAATAGATACTTATTCCAGTCTACAGACTGGCTTTGTCTGGTAAAGCCCAGCCCTGTAGCAGACATGGCACTAACAAGGGCCAGAGCCCTGGGCAGCTGCAGCCAGTGGGATGCTGTCTGAAGCCTGAGATTGCTCTAGCAGGTGTGATCTCCTAAGGCAGATGAAGCCAGTGTGGCATTCCAGAAGCCAGGTGTCAACTGAGGACTATCCAAAGTTAACCTGTTGGGAATGTGGTGTGAAGACCAAGTCTGAAATGTAACCCTGAAACTTGGGACTGTGTAGTCTTGTAGTATGTAGTATGGTACCAGGGAAGGCTCAGTCTGTGGATACTAGCTGAATATGGGTCCATGAGGGTCTATTCAGTGCTGGGTTTTTCTGTGATGGGCCCAGTGTTAGACTCCAAGGCAAAGTTCTGGGACCACTTTCTTTGCACCAAGAAGATGATATCTCTATGCACTGTTTTGCCAAGAGTAGGGGTAGGAATGATGCAAGTAATGTAAAACTTTCATTTCTAAGCTTATTTAATAGGTCCTTTTTTATTTTTGACTTATAATCGGGTACTGTGATCTCCTATTTGGTTTCCTTAGCTATTGTGAAGGCATTTGTATGCATAGATTGTTGTTCACATTGATGTTTCCATGGCAATTTAGTTACTCCACCAAATTGCTCCATCTTTCTTTCTAATTCCATTATTTATAGTGGAATTGTCTGACTGACCAGCTTCCCGCATCTGCAAAGGACCACTGGTAAGTTTGGTCTTCCCTCATGCTGAGATCGTCTGTTTCTGGAGGTGTGGGGCCAGAGCATATGTCTTTGACCTAAGTCATTTAGCACATGCTATTGCTCCATCCACTGTGATTCATTTAGAAATGCAAACTTGCCTAAAGCAAAGTCAATGAAATGACTCATGATTTTGCTAACACTTTATTGGCTTAAAATGAGAGAAAATGTAAGTTCAAAACTGGCAAACATCTTCCCACCATAAAGAGAAATACTTTGTGGGCAAATTAGGTCACAATGATATTGTCTGAGGCCTGATCGAACGTCATGTGTAAAAATAATAAATATTATTATAACAGATGTGCCTCAAGTTGCTTGCACTTTGGTTTACATAATTGACTTTTATTGTCAAATAAAATATTGCACCAACCACTCAGAACAAGGACTGGACTGTGTATGTAGTCTGGCCAAGCTTATGATGTCATGTGGACAGCAGTATGGGCTGCTCAATCCCAGTCCTGGCAATGGGCAGTTTGATTAAGTATAGAAAACAATCGGTTAATCTGTTCAACTGTGTGTCTTAGGCTGAAGAAGGAAAAAGATGAGAAAACTTGTTTTGAAAACATCAACATTTAGAACTTTCAATAAGGTCAAAAAAGAGTGAGAAATTTCTAAGCTTAATACTTTCCACCTGAACACAATGAAATCAGAGACTATTGTTTCAGTATAAGTGTTCTTTTTACCAGCAATCTGAGATCTGAGATAACTATAACTACAGTAGTCAGGTAGAAGAAGCCAAATTCTCCAAGCGTATATGTGAAACTTAGTAAATGTGGAATATAAATGTCTTAGCACAATAACTAAGAAAATGCCAGGAAGTCTATGTAAACCAGTGTGATGAAAATGTGTCAAACGGTCTATGAAGCTAGTGTATGATGCCCCATGATCATATCAATGTACACAGCTATAATTTAATTAAAAAAAAAAAAAAGCCAAATTCTCTGCTCCAAACTAACATTGACTCAAACATTATCAGAAGTGGGAAACTTAGCAAGCCCCTCCCACATTCTTTCACTTAGAGCTGTGGTTTCCTCACAAGGCTCCCATTGAGAAGATGCAGGCCAGAGAGATACCAATTTCAAGGACATTCAGCTTGGAGCTAGTGAGGTTGGCCATGCATTGTGGAAATACTAGTTTCTTAGGACTGCTGTAAATTAGTACCACAAACTTGGATGACTTAAAAAAATAATAATAAGGAAGCTAGATGTCTGAAATGAAGGTGTTGGCAGAATCACTCCTTTCTGGAAACAGGAGGGAGAATCTGTTCCATGCCTCTCTCCTCACTTCTGACAGTTCTTGGCAATCCTTCATGTTAGTTGACGTGTAGATCACTTTAATCATTCGTGCGGCTGTCTTTCTTTGTCTGTTTCTGCTCCTCTAATTATAAGGACACTTAGTCAGATTAAGGAACCAGCCAAGTTGTGGTGTCATCCTAACTAATCATTTCCAGATATCCTATTTGAAAATGAAGTCACATTCTATGCTACTACTGGGAATTCAGTCTTCAATGTATCTTTTAGGGAAACGTAATTCAAGCTATAAAAGTGGCCATGGACAACTTTTTGAAGACAGAAAATTCAAGCACAATTTTCAAAGAGAAATACTCTGATTCTTCATGACATCTCCTTTTGTTTACTATGCTTTGAGATAGGGAAAATGGCAATAGGTTTTAAAATATCAAGAGTTCAAATAAGTCCTACAATGAGAGAAGTCTCAGCTTAAACAAGAGTTAAAACAATTGTCATTGTCAGAACCTGAATTTAAATGAGGTAGACTAATAAAGAATTACAGGATGCATCTCAGATATGATCATAGAAAACAATCGTGTAAACTCAGCATATTTAATTGTCAAAGCAGACCCACATAAATTACAGATCTTAAATGATATCACACAGATACAGGTGAACTTCAGGTACAGGCAAAGTCCATAAGAAAAATAGACTAGATATATCCTATTTTGTAGATAGATAATCCCTGTGTACAAGAAGATTTGGTAGGAATCAGTTATTTCCCCTTATATCCCCACTAGAGAAGTGACTTACTAATCTGCTATTAACCATTTCCTTCTCAACAATGGAAGTTCCAAAAAAGAACTATATTTCTTTTTTTCAGGGGGTGGGGGGTGGGATTCATTGAGAGTACGAAGAATTAGGTTACAATGATTGCATTTGTTAGAAAAAGTCCCTCTTATACTTGAGTCCTGCCCCCAAGAGGTGTGCCATACACTGCGACCCCCTAGTCCCCTCCCTCCTCTCCTCTCCCTGGTCCCTCATTCCCCTACCCCACCCCTGGTATTAGCTCATCTACTACCTTCATATTAGAATTGACTACATTGGATTCTTGCTTTTCCATTCTTGTGATGCTTTATTAAGAAGAATGTGTTCCAAGGAGTCTTTGCTCTCCCTGACATACAAGATGTGATATGGGTTATATACCAGCAACCTTCTACAAATGGCAGCTTAAAAAAATGTGTATTGAATGTTTGGGACCCATTAAACATACTATACAGTATTAGTTCTCTAGGCCAAGAGGAATTAGAGATGTATTTAACTGAGGAGACTGCACTGAATAGATATTTTGAACTGGAGAATGGGAGGAGGGTGTTTTCTTTTGTACATGACATAGAGTATTATGTAGACGGAGATATTTTGAAGGTGTATGAATGGGAAGAAGTATAGCCAAAGGACTAGACATTTCCTGGGTTGTTTGTTAGCTATCCAACATCAATTCACCCTACTTCCATTTGAATGCATTCAGGGCTGGTCCACTGGATAAAAGCACATAATCTATAGTGTCAGAAATAAATATGTTCCATTCTCTTTGCTATAGTCATTTAGAGCCAAGTTCAAATAACACAATCAGAATGAGTATACGCTGAGACTTCCCAGAGTCTCTTTTTCTTTTCAAATCCCATTGGATTTGATTAAGAGGTGATCTAAGACTGGGGTTAGAGTACCCATCTCAAAATAGGAAAGGCATGGAAAATGATAGTGGTGGGATGTAATAGATGAACAGAAAAATGAGGCCGGATGTCTTTGGAATTAGATTTCCTATCATATAAAATTGAATAAAACCTACTGACACAAGATTTTTTTAAATTTAAGTACACTTTCAGTGTTTTGTAATACAAGAAAAACTTCTTCCAAAGCAGCATGTTGTTTTTCTGAAGTCTGACATTAATCAAAGACAGATTGGAACTGATAAGATTACACAACAGGAGGGAATATCAGGATGTCTAAAAAGTTTTCTAGATTTTATATCCTGTTTTGAAAATACACAAAAAAGTGAAATGGCTGATTAATGTGTTTTAAAAGATGTTTTAAAAACTTTGTTCTTGCAAACTATTAAATCCTCACATGTCTTTATACGCTTCCTTGATTAGGAACTAGTGTTGAATTGCTCAATAAGATACCTTTAAATTCTAGCCGTTTGAGGTCTATGGAAGGAACTCAATATCTGTGATTGATTGAATAAAATTGTTCTATCAGATTTTTAAAAGTACATAAAATTATAAAATAAAACGATGACATGAATGCAAAAATACACTAATTAATGAAGACAGTAAAAAACCCAGAACCATCTCCTAACATAACAACACTGTCCTTTATTGATGCTTATTGTGAGCCAGACACAGTGCTAAGTGCTTTAGTGTATTGTTTTATTTAATACAATAATGTAGTGCTATTTTCATCTCTCCTTCTCAAGGAAGCTAAGACTTGAAGAGATCAAAGTGGTAAAAACAAGTTTGCTGTGATACTAAATCCAATATTTACCCACTCTGCTATACTGACTTTAATAATTTTAAATGAATTAAAGTAGCACATTACATAAAGAAAAACTAATTTTAAATATTTGATATTGGAATGACTGCTTAACATTCTTTTTCATATTATTCATCAAAATTAATTACAGACAATGTAGACTCACTAAGTTAATAAACATCTTGATGAATTTTATTACCTAAAAATTAAAAATTTTCACTTAAAGAACATTGTAAATAAAAACCCGAATATTGCAGCTCAAAATTTACTCTCTTAATATGTAAAGCACAGAAAAAAAGGAATGAAAAATAAGTAAAAGGAAACAATAGATAAACAACATCCCCCAAAATGTTAAAACAAATGACGAATTATATAAAATGTTTAGCCTCAGGTGTAATCAGTAATACAAAATATTAAGTCTTGATTGTGTGAAAGTCTTCACACAATCAAATAGTCACAGATAAAAAAAAAAAAAAAGTAACACCAAATATTACAGCTATTGGAGAAACATACACTCACAAAAATGTTAATTGGGATATAAATGAATACAGCCTGTTAGAGAAAACAATAAGGTTTAAAATAGAAAATTTCATTGGTCCACAATTCCACTTCTGTGCATTTATTCTAGAAAAATAAATAAATATGCAAAAATATAAATACAAAACATATCAACCTTTTTTATGATATTGCAAAATTAAAAATTATGTGAATTTAATGGAAAGAAATTCACAATATATTATCAGATGAAATGGCATCACAGTATATTATCAGATGAAAAGGCAGATTTCATAAAGGCATGCATAAAAGAATTTATTATAAGGTATAATTATATGTAAATACTATCCAAATATCACATGTGTATTTCTATTTATCCTGACTCATCGAAAAAAGGAACTTTTTATTAGGCACCAAAATGTTAACAATGATTTATCTCTAAGTAGATGGGATTTTATTTTTTATGATATCATTTATCAATTATACTTTATAATTTTAAACAAATAGATATTATTTTCTGTCATTAAAAAGAGAAACAGAAGAAAAAACGAAATTAAAAAAAAAAAGAAGAACTTTAAAATAATTCTCCGGGGCAGTGCCTGTGGCTCAAAGTAGTAGGGCGCCAGCCCCATATGCCAGAGGTGGCGAGTTCAAACCCAGCCCCTGCCAAAAAATGCAAAAAAAAATAAAATAAAATAATTCTCCACTCCAAATCTGGTCACATTCTTACTGCCGCAGTTTAAAAACTGTCTCATTTTTATTTACCATATAAAAATCCAAACATTTTATTTTGGCATCCAAAATCATTTCACATCTGACCATACATGCATATTGACTTCATTATCCACCACTTCCTCCCATGAGCCTTCTAAATACTTTTGGAAAATGACAAACCCTTTTTTCTCCTCTGCTGAAAAAAAAAATTTTTAATTTATTTATTATTAAATTATAGCTGTGTACATTAGTGCAATCATGGGGCACCATACACTGGTTTTATAGACCATTTGACATATTTTCATCACACTGGTTAACATAGCTTCCTGGCATTTTCTTAGTTATTGTGTTAAGACATTTATACTCCACATTTACTAAGTTTCACATGTGCCCTTGTAAGATGCGCTGCAGGTGTAATCCCACCAATTATTCTCCCTCTGCCCACCTCCCCCCTTCCTCTCCTCCTCTCTCCCTTTCCCCATATTCTTAGATTGTAACTGGGTTATAGCTTTCATAGGGAAGCCATAAACTATTTCATAGTAGGGCTGAGTACATTGGATACTTCTTCTGTTCTTGAGATACTTTACTAAGAAGAATATGTTACATCTTCATCCATGTAAACATGAAAGAGGTAAAGTCTCCATCTTTCTTTAAGGCTGCATAATATTCCATGGTGTACATACACCACGATTTACTAATCCATTTGTGGATTGGTGGGCACTTGGGCTTCTTCCATGACTTAGCAATTTTGAATTAGGCTGCAATAAACATTCTGGTACAAATATCTTTGTTATAATGTGATTTTTGGTCTTCTGGGTATATATCTAGTAGAGGAATTGTAGGATCGAGTGGCAGGTCTATTTTTAGATCTCTAAGAAGTTTCTAACCTTTCACTGGAAAACATCACCTTCTCCATGAAGGCTTTCTAGTCCTCTAAGAAAGTCAGTACTCTCAGAGCGTTGCTGGCATAGCATATTTTTAAGTGACT
>CAUYPK010025156.1:0-13178 GCA_963574355.1 Loris lydekkerianus
AACTGCCTCTACCTAGATACAGCCAATGTGGTACCATGCTACTGGCCCGACCCCTGTCACTCACCTCTTCCCCCGCCTTCTTTCCCTGCCCCTTCTCCACAATAAAAAAATTAATAAAAAAAAAAAAAAAAAAAAAAAAAAGAAAGAAGAAATTCTTCAGCAGGTGGCCTTTAGTTTTCATCTGCAACATTTACACTTCCTGAATTCTCCAGAAGGTGGCTTTTAAACTCAAACTACAACTCTTTCCCAAGTTTCCAGCCTGCCAGACTGCTATGCTGGACTTTGAACTCATCAAGCCTCTACCATTACATGAGCCAGTTCTTCAAAATAAAATTATTTATATACATAAACACACACACACTTACTTTTGACTGTGTGTTCTAAAGAATCCTAACTAATACAGTAATTTTGAGCCTGTGTGTGTTATTATATTTATTGTGTGCCTAGAGGGCCTATGTGAGTCCTTCGATAACAAACAGAATATATGGCAAGGGCTGTTTGATGATCAAGGTTAACTCCTTAAATTACTGTGAGTCCAACTATAATTGCCTGTGTGATCAGTGTTATGATTTTCTATGAATGTATGTATTTCTTCAGGAATGGTGTTAGGATAATGAGTTTATTATTATAAAATAAATTTACATGGTATGGGGTACAGAATAGTTTATTTACTGAGAGATTCACCTCTGTCTTCTGTTGCTCAAAAAAAAAAAAGCAATGTTATTTTGTTATCAACAGAATAATAATGGTGAAAATTATAAACAATTTAAATGCATGTGTTCATCCAATATTTATGTATTAGATGTCTACAAATTACATAGTGTTAATAATATAGTGAAAATAATAAACATGAATGCCATATTTTTATGAGATAGGCAGTCAACGAGGGCCATAAAAGGTCATACAAAAGCAGCTCAGGAAAACAATTTTTTTATGCCTTTAGGTTCTAGATCCTACAGCAATGGCATGTTACACAGGGTGGTGAAGAAAGGAGCAAGAGGAAAGTTTAGGCTAGAACCTTTATATGCATTTCCATGGGAAACTCAAGGTAGAGAACATCTGGCAGGGTTCTCACCTTCCAGACATCCCTGGTGTGGGGTCAGTCTGGCCCTTTGTACACACTGGATGACCATCTCATTTTCTAGATCTAGTGGGGCAGAGGTCCTGCCCTAAAGTTCTACCCAGCAGGGGTCACCCTTCCTGGACTCAGCCAGGTGCCCTGTCTCACATTTCTGTGATGCCCAGCACTCACAGATTTGATCAGAAGCCTTCTGGACTATTGAAAGTAAGGCATTGCACCCCCACTTAAAACCAAAAATGGATCCCTGATAGTCTCTGAGTCACTTTTGGTATCATCCTTTCTTTGTCTTGAAGACTGATGCATGCTTTCAGCAGAACGCCTCTGTGGGTTTATCCTGAAAAATTCAAGTACAAAAACCTTTCTTTATTCTTTCTCATTTCTTTTTTCCTTCACTTCAAACTAGCAGTTTTCCCTTTGGCATGGCAAAGTGTGTGGTTCACATCCATACTAATCTTTTTATCAAACAAAATTTTGGACATATCCTCATGATTTTCTCCTGAAATTGCTTTCTTATTTTCTTGCGATACGGGTAGGCTGAGAATGTTTGAAATCTTCAAGTTCTGATTCCACTTTGCCTAAAAATTCCATGTACCGTATATACTCAAGTATATACGGTACATGTCATTTCTCTTTTCAGATTTCACTATGAGTATTCATGTATCATCAGGCCTCTCCTTCATGTCTTGACTTAGAAATTTATCAGATAAATACGCAATTACATCACTCATATATTCTATCTTTCACAAAACCCTGGAACATAAACATAATTTAGCTACATTCTTGATCACTTTATAATAAGGATTGTCTTTTCTTTATTGCCTTAAAGCATATCCTTATTTCTGTCTGAGACCACCATATTTCCAAAAACGTCTGTTGAGGCTTTCTTAGGTTTTCTTGAAGATGGAAAATTTCTGAAAGCTGTTTTCTTTTCTTTCTGACTCCTCACCTGATTTATCCTTAATGATCCATTCATGGCAAAGTAGGCTTCTTCTAAGATTTGCCTCAAAACTCTTTCAGTCTACATTGCCCAGCTCTAAATCTGCTTCCACATTTTTCGGTGTTTGTTAAAATAGCACCTCCATTTTTTAGTGCCAATTTATGTCTTATTTGAGGCTACTGTAACAATATCATAGACTGGGTTACAAATGTACAGTATCACATATACATTTATTTCTGTGGGAAGATTCAGTGATTGGTGTGGACCTGTTTCCTGGCTTATATGTGGCCATCTTCCCTTTGTGTTTCCATGTGGCAGAAGAAGTGAGAAAGCTTTCCAGAATTTCTTTTATGAAGTCACTAGTCTCATTCATGAGGGTTCTGTTCTCATGACTTAATCACCCGTCAAAGGCCCTACTTTTTCAGACCAGGACTTTGGGAGTTAGGATTTTAACATATGAATCTGGGGGAAACAATAACATTTAGTCTATAGCAGTAAGATAGGCAATCTCAATCCATAGAAAGGTTTTTATATTTGATTTTGATTTCATTTTTTATTTTTGATTTTAAGACAGGATCTTATGCCATCACCCCAAGTAGATTGCAATGGCATCATAACTCACAGAAATCTTAGTCTCTTAGACTCACGTGATTCTCTTGCCTCAGCCTCCTGAGTAACTGGGACTATAGGTCCCTGTAACAATGCCCAGATAGTTTTTCTATTTTTAGTAGAGATGGGGTCTTTCTTTTCCTCAGGCTGATCTCAAACTCATGCCCTCAGGTGATCCACCTCCCTTGGTCTCCCACAGTGCTGCTCTAAATTTTTATCCAGCAGGAGTCATACCTGTAGAACTCTGCCAAGTGGCCTGTCTCACACCCCTGGGATGTGTGAGCTGCCCTGCCTGGCCTGTTTTTGTTTTTATTTTAGTGTCATAACAATATGTTATGACACTGAAATAACTATATATATATATATATATATGTGTGTGTGTGTGTGTGTGTGTGTGTGTGTGTGTCTGTGTCTGTGTCTGTAGTATATATACACACAATACAACAAACAATATAGTTTCTGCTACCATGAATTTTATAGTTTAGTAAAAGATATAAGAATAAATGAGTAAAAAAAATATTACTAATTGTTAAGGACCAGCCCCAAACTACACCATGAGTTCTTTCCCAGTGACTGGTGGAGATAGGGGGATGTGGGGAAGATGAAGAGTCAAGATACAAGAAGAAGGTTCTAAGAAGGTGGGCTGGGGCACTTTCCACCTCCAAGTATGAGGGCAGGTGGAAAGCCCATAGCACAGGGCTAGCTCCATTTTTATTACACACATCACTGCTTTAATCATCAATATAACAAGGAAAGGCTAAACCCTTACATCATGGTTCTTGCTGGGCTTGCCTTTTCTAACCAAACTATTTCTTTAACTAACTACCTTAATTAAACTAATTCACCTCTTATGATCTTGACACAGAGCATTGGACAGGAAACAGTCCAGGAGCAGGATGTCAAAGCAGACCCCAATCAGACCATGCACACAAATCTCAGGAGTGGTGATTAAGCCCTCAGGGAAGACTTACGGGCAGATGAGCTGGTGCTACTACCAATAACGAGAAAACAGAAGAAAGGAGATATTTTCTTCCTTATATTCATGAGAAACTTTTTCTCTTTTAATGAGGTATGTGCCTACCCTGTCTTCAGCGAGTTCAGCACTCTCTCATTATTTTCCTAACTCCCCCAATGCACTCACTATCCCTTAGAGAGCAGTCTCTCAGGGCTCAATGACCTCTGAGCAGAATTGCACTGGGGCAGGGCTAAAGCTCCAGCAAGACAGTTTCTAGGTTTAAAAATGCCAGGCTTCAGGCTGTCTCTTTGCAACAGATTTTGGGTTTCTCAGTGTTGTTCCCGTAGTCTGAATGTGTACACACATTTCTTTGATTTACTTCTCTCCTGTGTCTATTCCCTTTTACCCATCATCCACAATCATTTTCTTAATTCAATTCCTAACTCACTTATAATGAACAATTGAAATTTGGTTTTGAGTTTAAATCATTATTTCTAGCAATTCAAGCACATCAAGATATGTCTCTTCCCTTATGTACCTACATGTCCACCCACAACTAATGTTGATCAGTGCTTTAGAATAATACAAGTGATATTATATTAGTGGGCAAAAGAGGGTGTATTATCAGACACCTCTCTGAGATGGCAATATTTCAAGAGAACATTAAAAAATAGAAAAGAACCAGTTGTGCAACAAACTGGGCAAGACTGACACTCCAGGGAAAACAGAGTGGGCAAAGGCCCAAAGAGAATGCTCATCACTGTTGCCTGCAGTATTAAATTATTCCTGGAACAACCTTTGATGTTCCAACAAACAGCACTCCTGCTAATTTGCCAGCTACTGAAGCTTCTTTATTTATTTACCTTTAACAATTGAACTAAAAAAAGTCATTTAAAATTGTACACGGCTTTTATAAGCCTTATCATTCACAAACATTAAGAGGTAGATTTTAATTTCTCTCTTATAAGCCAAAGCACTTTCTACTTCAGAATGAACTCTAATACATATATATTTATAATACATATATATTTATTCACTTTACTTTTGGCCTGCCTTTCCTGTAACTTCTCAGTGTACCTGAGGTATGCATAGATGCATATATCTATGCATGTCTAAATATGGGTTTTTGAAAAAATTAATATTACATTTTGAACCCATTTTTTTCAGATCTAAGGGTTTACTACCTTTTCCCCCCTTTTCTTTAACTTTCTAAAATGTATCAACTCTTTAATTTCCAGCTTAATTCCTACCAGAGTAAGGAATTGTGCAGCCTAAACAGAAGCAATTATTGTTTCTTCTTAGCTTTTATATTTAATATCTGTAAGATTTAGTCACCCTATAATCTAGCATTGTCTTCTATTAAATACTTGCATTGTGCATGATCTTGTTATTTATTGATTTACATAGTTAAGCTTAATCCAACTAAATGTGCTGTAAATTTAGGCTATAGGAAATGTCTTATTACATTGCTAATCTCCATAGTATTTAATTGGACATTTTAAAATTTATGTTGACCTGTGGGGAAAGTATCTCTGAAAAAGATATTTCAGGCATATTTTCCAAATGGTGAACTTTCAATATTGCAAAATGAATTTTTTATAGCTTTTTAAAAAACATAATTGAGACAATTGATGTCAATTAATATCAAAGATTGCTGGTCTGGCTTCAACTGTGTACCTCAGAAATATTTTAATTTTTTAACTGCCCATAACTGTGAATATGATTTAGAAATAGTTTAGAAATTTCTTATTCAGAAATAGTCTATGTAGACGATAAACTCAAGATGTACTTCTTAAAGGCTGAATCCAAGCCTCATCAAAAAGAAAATTTAGACATGGAAACAAACACGTACACAGAGAAGATGATGTGAGAATGCAGGAGGAATGCTGTCTGCAATTAAGGGATGCTTGAGGTTACCAAGAGCAAGGAAAGATGCATGGAAAAAAAATTCTCCCTTATCACTTTCAGAAGTACCAAACCTTGAAGATAATTTTAGACATCTAGTCTGTAAAACCTTAAGAAAATAAATACCTTTTGTCTAAGCTCCCCAGGTTTTTATACTTTGTTAAGGCAGCCCTCCCTAACCAATATACTTATTTAGTATGACATTTTATAAATTGATTTAAATTTGATTTAAATCTACAGGTTTACAAAGGATTATTTTGTAAAAACAACAAAGAAGCAATTTTTATGTTCTGTGCTTCAACTTACATACAGAAAACTAAAACTAAAAATACTCTCATTAAGTATAATTGTATATGTGGAGGACTAGATGAGGAGGAGGAGGAGGAGGAGGAGGAGGAGCAGAGAACATTATTAACATCACCGCCTCCTTCCAATGTCTCAGATTTACCATCTTTTACTTTATCTTTTCACATTGATGTTTCCCAAAATTCATATATGACTAAACTATAGGAATATGTACCCTTGATACCATTTATTTATCTTTTAGTTTCATGGCATATAGATCTCTGAGATGGTTAGGAATATTGAAGTCCAACTCTTTCAAGTTTGGGCTTTTGAAAAACAAACAAATAGAAGTAACCACAAAGAAAACAGAGGTTAACTTAAAAATGCAAGTGAGTAATATTAAACAACGTAACAGTTACTTACCTAAACAACTAATGTGTGATTAACCCTTGAAAGCAGCCAAAATGCTATTCACTAAGTCCAAGGGCACAATTTGTTGCCTTTAATCCACTCTGATCACACTGATTAGTTCATTTCTGCTCTGGTGTTTCTCCAAAGTTAAGATAAATATTAACCTGAAAGTGCCCCACCATGCTGTGTGATATGTACTCCATGCTTTCTCTATATGCCAGCTTTTGTTTGATCCCGGAGCTTCAGAACATTTTGTGCATTTTGGCATATTAGGTATAAAAGCTTTTAATCACACTAATTCCTCTCACTGTTCCTAATCTATATCTAAGTCTCTCATCTGTTTCTATTCTGACACAGCTGCTGCTGGACCTAAAAAAAATTTCTTGCATTCTGCTTTAACTGAACTCAGAGTTTAACTAATATGGATCATTGTCTTTAATTTTTTTTTTTAAGGATTTCTTCATTTATTAAAAACATTGACATGTATTAATTGATTAATTAATTAATGTGGACCACCAGAGTACCTCAAAGTTCATGTGTTGGAAACCTTATCCCAAGAGCAACAGTGTTGAGAAGTAAGAGCCTTTAAGAAATGAGTGAATTAGTTATAATATTTTATAAGTGGTTTCTTTATAAATAGATGACTTTGGTCATCTTCTCCCCTCTTCTTAGAGACACGTGTGTGCATCTGTGTTCCTTTGTCCTTCCATATATGATGTGCGATGATGCAGTGGGAAGGTCCTCACTAGATGCCAGCCCCTCCACCTTGAATTCTCAGCCTCCTGAACTGTAAAAAAATAAATCTCTGTTCTTTATAAGTTACTTAGTCTCAAGAATTCTGTTACAGCACCATAAATGGCCTAAAAAATGTCTATTCCTAGAAATATTTTCCCCGAAACCAGATGATTAATTCTCTGAATGTTTACTTGAAATTTAGTTATCTTATTAACTGAGCTAACTTATCTTTACTTGAGAGATTGTTATTCTAAGACCTGATGAATAGTAAATTGAATGTGACACAAGTTATATGTATGACTAGAATTCAGCTTATAAATACTGGATGATAAAAGCATTCTAAGAAGACAGAAGGTAGCATTGATTATTTTAGAGAGTCCAGAAAAATCAAATATAATATAGCCTGAGAAGTCCATTTAAATGTTTCCCATTAATGTCTGAGAAATGATTTATTTATAAGAGAAACTGTGTTCTCTTCAGTTAATTGCTCAAACCAAATAGGCAGCAGCTATTTTTTTTCTCAAAGATGACCTTAACATGGTCTAGTTCGGTTCCCTAAATTATATATCCTACATATATAAATGTGTATTTTAGAAGTTATGTTGTATCCTGAAGAGTGAGAGGCAAAAATAACACTCACATGCAACATATTTGTTTTGGATTTTAGGGAATAAAAGCAAATGAAAGAATGTGTGTATAGGGTGATGTGCTGGCGAAAGTCAGCAAGATCACATGTAAAGGGAAGATTCAGAAGATTCCAACATTTTAGCGTAATAGATTTCCTGTGATTTTCAGAGGTATGATTGCTACAAGACTTGAGTAACCTTATTTAGGAATGAATGAATCTTATTTATGGTAACAATCTTATCATACAGTAGTCTTTTAAGCTTAAAAGAAAGCAACATAAAATTACCCTTGGCAAGGGTTTAGTGCTGAGAATAAAAGTATATAATTTTTATTTCTGGCTTTCATACTAAATATAAAACTAAATTAAAGAAAATTTTAGAGAGAATTACTGTTTAATTTAATTGTTTCATTTTTGTGTTATGTTTATGCTCACTTTATTTGTATCATTATCAGTTTCATAAGTCTTAACATTATATTTAGTTTATATTTTAATTTCATGCTGTTTTTTGCTTTTCTTTCAGTGAAATATCTTTCTATTTTAAAAAATCAGAGAGAAGAGAACTACCAGCTGCACCGGAATCTTTGGGAGGATTAATTTAATTTTGTAAAGTTAACTCCTTTGAAATGATGATTTTTTGTTGTTGTTGAATTGGGAAAATTAGCAACTTTTTCATCAGTTACTAAAGCAGCAAAAAAATAAACAAACCAGAAATACCTTTCTAAATAAGAATGTTTGTTAAGCTAAACAGGATGGCAGTGGAGATGGAGTAGAGTACACATTGAATGCAGAATAAATTTATCTCATGTAATGACATTTATAAATGTTGTTTAGTACAAAGTCAATCATTGGTTCAATAGGAAGTTTGCAATTGATAGCGTCAGATTTATTTGAACCTGAGCATCGAGTATTCCATGTCAGCCAGTTGAGTACTGATGTATTCAGTTTAGTTTACCCTGATTGAATAATGTTATCGGCAAATGTTTAGAATAACTTACAATATAACTTTATGATAATCTGTGTTCATATGTATCTAAAATCATCTTAGATAACTTCATGCTTCTCTGGGTAACTGAGATAGGCCATCATTCAAAGTTTGAAAACTATCACTGTTTTCCTTCCTCAAGGCAGAGCTGGAGGGAAGAACACCCTGAATGGGAGCATTGAGTTCTTGTTATACTTTTGCTCCTGCCATGTGCTATTCCAGTGATGGGGAAAGCCCCCAGTTCACCTTAGGCCTGACTGGACATGATGGTCTCACCACAGCTTTACTGAGATGTGACCTGCAGTCCCACAGCATTGTCAAGTTTGCCTCATTTACCTCATTAAAATATCGGGACATAGTCACAGTGGTGCTACCAGGTTACACAATATTTGAAATAAGTTAAGCTAATGTCATTTATCATCCACATTTTGCTCACTGTCAATAATCACACACAAACACCCTTCTTTTAAGTGTGTGCATTCTCATTATGGCTTAAATTCAATTGACGCTTTACTTTTAAAACAAACTGACCTTTTAGAAATCCCTCTGGGTTTGTTCCCAGGATCTGTGTATAAACTACTTCCTAGTCCTGGGTAATATTGTTCCTATGCAATCTAGAGTATAGATTTTATATTCTTTAAACCACCATACTTTCAAATGCAAACCCTATATTTTCTCATAAGTGTATACTTGTATATCATTCTGTCTACTTACTATAATTTGGTATTTCATGGTCATACAGATGTCATGACAATTTTGAGGCTTTCCTGCGCACACTTCCCCAACCAGTTATTTTTCTGTTCCCTCCCACCACTGTGAGTGATGGACTACCTCAGCATCTGTGTAGTTATCAATTCCAGACATCTAAGAGCATTCCATTATTATTATTTGTAAAAATCACTGACTCTAATGGGCTGAAATGCTCCATTAGTTTACCATTCAAGTTACATATTACTCTCAATTTCTTCAGCCTCTGACTATTCTACTCTCCACTATAACATACAAATCCATGATGTATTTCCATTTTGGGCAGCAGCTACTGAAGAGCCCTCTCTCGTGAAGGTTACTTTAGCTATATTGACCTTCTGAATGACCCTAGGATAATTATGCTGTTTTATGTTAGGCATTTCAGTCCCTTTGGTCTAGGACAGTGATTTCCTTGTTCTTGCACTTATAGCTCTTTCACATCTTTCATATCTATGTTTGGTGCCATTCAATTGAAAGGTCTTTCCTGAAACCCTTAGTTCGTTACCCTTTGCCCATTATTTATTTTCCTCTTGGTTCTTATCAGGATTGATTGTTTTCTTCTTTCAGATCTTTGTAATTGTATCTAATCTAAATTTGGTGATGACATACGTGTTTGTCTCACACTGTAATGCAAAACGTGAAGCTGAAACATAAGCATACCATATTATTTTTCATTATGTTAACCTTTTATAAATTTAAATAGTCGAAATGGGTTTATTATAAAAATCAGTATCCTATCCCAACCCTCTTACTCCTCATCCCATTTCCTAGAAACAAGAATGTTTAACACTGTTAGTCCTTCCACTTTTTGGTACCTTGTCTCTGAATACCTGTTATGCTGTCGCTATTATGTTATTAGATGCTGAAACTTTCCTCTGGGGTGAGAGGAGATTCCCTCATGATCCTTCCACATCCTTTTTAAATATTCATTCCCTAAGTTTTTGTGTTGTTGGTTCATCACCATTTTCACTTTTTTTTACCTATGCATAACAGGGTTCCTCAAACTGTGGCCAGCAGGCCAAATGAGGCAGTGTGATTGTATTTGTTCCCGTTTTTTTTTTTTTTTTTTACTTCAAAATAAGATATGTGCAGTGTGCATAGGAATTTGTTCATAGTTGTTTTTTTTTTTTGTTGTTTGTTTGTTTGTTTTTAAACTATAGTCCGGCCCGCCAACGGTCTGAGGGACAGTGAACTGGCCCCCTGTTTAAAAAGTTTGAGGATGCCCGATTAATCCCCCAAACATCATTCATTGAGAATAGGCTGACTCTGAGGGCAGCACCTGTGGCTCAAAGGAGTAGAGCGCCAGCCTTATATACCAGAGATGGTGGGTTCAAACCCAGACCTGGCCCAAAAACTGCAAAAAAAAAAAAAAAAAAAAAAAAAAAAAAGAATAAGCTGACTATTTAGTTTTAACAATTCAACATTCATGCTTTCACTCTTTTGTTCATCTTCCTTCTTTCTACTTCCCAAACTCTAGCCACTATAATTTTAAGTTCTAAATATTTTAATTTTTAGTCTATACTCAAGAACGATTTAAAAAACCTGAATATTAAAGTATAATTTTTATATTAAAATTAAGTAATGAATGTATTGATCATGTGGTAGGATTACATTTTCTTCTCTAAAATCCCCCTGTGACAAACCCAGATTCCAGGCAACGAGTAAGGTCACGGTGAAAAGTGCTTACAATTTTGGACTGTTCTGTCTCTGCCTCTGCCTCTTACTTTGTCTCACATAAGTACATTAAATTACTCATTTACTCACTTCTGGTTCACAATTATACCATGTTTTAGTTGGCTTTCTCTTTTTAGCTTGCTTTGTTATATGGTTTTTGTTGTCTTTTTCTGCTGGAGTTAAGAAACATAAGCATACCATATTATTTTTCATTATGTTAGCCTTTTATAAATTTAAATAGTTCAAATGGGCTTATTATAAAAATCAGTATCCTCTCCCAACCCTCTTTAGTAGTAGATTGCTGTCCCTCTATGTCATCATGAATTTCTCCTAAATGTAAATCATACCAAAAAAATCTATAATTCATGTTTTTTCAACTTTTTTTTCTTCTTATCTCTGTCAGAGACTCATGCTCCTCTGCTTTTTTCTGCTGGTTGCTTTCCAGTCCCTCCTACTGTGTACCTCATATTCACGTCTTGCCAAAAAAAAAAAAAAAAAAAAAAAAAAAAGCAATGCATTCTCTCTTGTACAGTTACAGTGAGAAAGTATGATTTCACAAATCCACAAATCTCATTGCTTGTTGCCATACACTAACATTTTTTTATTTTTCAAATATGTAAAAATGGGAAGAATGATGAGAATTAATCTCCCGGAGAGTTCACCTGATAGAGAAGGTGCAATAAACACATAGTCAGTGAGTTCCAATTTTGTTTATAGTCTCATATTAATAAGGCTTATTCTTAAATTAGGATAGAAGCAGACCTTGGCCTGTCAGCTATAATTAAAGTTTGAAGCATGTCTTTCTGAGAGGTATTTTGAGCAAAGAAAAGATATTTTGAGCAAAAGTGTGGAAATCCACAATGACACCCAAGGCTCTTAATGCTGGTGAGTGGTGCCGGTGTAGGTGAGGCAGGACTTTGGAGAATAGGTTGAAGACTGGCAGAGAGTAAGCCTACAGCAGCCTCAATCTGTATGTCAAAACCCTGGATTTATAGGTGTTTGAAAACCCAGCTGCTAAGGCCAATAGCACACTTGTTCTCTTATGTGGTACGAAGCAACTTTCTTTGAGAGGGGAATTGCAATCCTGGATCTTAACCACAGTAAAACATGTGTCTCTTATGTAGCAAAATATGTAACTCTTTGGAATATTTCAATGATACATAATATTTTTCTAAAAAATTATCAGAATAACTAAATGTCTGAAACTGAGAGGAATACTTGGAGATGAAAGTTTATCATTTACTTTTTTCTTACTAAAACTTTTAATCTATTTAGCACTAGTCTCAGTTGTAAAAGGCTAAATGAGTTCTGACATGTTCGAAGTTGAAGTTAGAATCAGTATTGGAATAACCTTTTATAGCCCAAAGTTTTTGGCGGATAATGCCCTCACAGTGCAATTTCATTATTTAATTTTACCAATTTGGAGAATACTTTACTCATTTAGAATTAATTCTGTTGCTTATTTGTAGTCTTTCACTGCTGAAGGAAGAAAAACTTTAAAACTCATTATTATAATTTGACTATGAAAATATTTGTTCAGAAAAATCTTAAATCTGTCTCTTTTTTCCACTATAAAAGGATATTTGTATGATAATTAAGAAAATGAAGAAGATGATTTAAAATCTCAGTATAAAATTCACACGAGTAATAATCTCTGTGGGCCAAGTTAACAATGGAAAGGATGCACAAATAAATGGATGGATGGGTAGACAGATGGACATAGAAAGAATTTCAATTAAGCAGAAGCTTGAAGATTGGTGGGTTTTGTTTAAAATTATCACTCTTAGTAGAATTTGGTTGGAAATCAAATGAAAGTATAGAAAAATCACAAGTACAGGGATGGGTTTAAGAACTTTTACGGCATTCCAGGTAATAAATTACAAAGGTTTGTCTAGCAAAGTGACTCTGAAAGTGAAAACAGTTATAGAGGTCATACATGTGCGTGGGCGTGTGTGTGTGTGTGTGTGTGGATAGATAGATACATAGATAGATAGATAGATAGATAGATTAAATGCACTTCACAAAGTGGCAATAAGATTATTTCAAGGACTGTTCAACAATTTTATTTTTTATTTTATTTTATTTTATTTTTTATTTATTTTTTTTTTTTATTGTGGAGAAGGGGCAGGGAAAGAAGGCGGGGGAAGAGGTGAGTGACAGGGTCGGGCCAGTGGCATGGTACCACATTGGCTGTATCTAGGTAGAGGCAGTTTCAGGCCGGGCCTTGCT
>CAUYPK010025162.1:0-16261 GCA_963574355.1 Loris lydekkerianus
GTGTTTAATATATTATTGTTAAAATTATATGCTTTTGTGTGAGTGTTTGTCTGTTTTGGCAGGTCACTGCATGGTGTGGCTCTCTGACTCTCACAGTTTAAAATTTTGGCTCTTTGTGTCGAACTTGTTCGCCACCCCTGAACAAGCCTTTGAATGAATATATTTTAAGAAAGGAAAAAACTGTACTTAATTTATAATACTCAAGTCACATTTGACTTACGCAATTATAAGAGGTGCTTGATGTGACTTGTATTTATCTTTTGCTATTGGTTTATATTGAGTATTCTAATTTTAACAGTTTCTTTCTTAAAATATGTATACTTTTTTTGGCACCTTCTGCATACTTTTTGTTTCTCTTGTGTAAGAGAATGGGTTAACGGAATGTCTGAATAGCATGGCAATTTATGTCTAAGACATTTCAGAAAACTGCCAAACTGTTTTCAAATCATTCCATTATTTTACAATACAAACAGCAGTATCTGAGAGTTCCAGTTGTTCTACATCTTTGCCAACATTTGATATGGTCAGTCTTAAGGCATTTCAATGGTCATGTAGTGGTTATCTCACATTATGTTTTCAATTTGTACTTTCCTAGTGACTAATAAAGTCAAGCATCTTTTTATGTGCTTATTTGCCATCCATAAATCTTCTGTGTTTGTTCAATATTTAGAATCATTAAATAATTTATTGATTTGATTATTATTGAGTTCTGGCAGCTCTTTATATATTCTTATACTAGTCCTTTATAAGGTAAGTGATTTGCAAATGTTTTCTCCTAGTCTGTGTCTTGCCCTTTCATTCTCCTAACACCATCTTCCAGAGAACATAATTTCTTAATCTCGATGAAGTCTAATTTATAATTTTTCTCTTTTGGCGTCATACACACAAAAAAATTTTCCTTACCCAGGGTTATAAATATTTTCCCTTATGTTATCTGCTAGAAGTTTCACTGTTTTAAGTTTTACATTTAAGTCTATATTCCATTTTAAGCGAATTTTTTGTTGTTGTTGTTGTTGCAGTTTTTGGCTGGGGCTGGGTTTGACTCCACCACCTCTGGCATATGGGGCTGGCACCCTACTCCTTCAAGCCACAGGTGCCACCCTTTAGTGAATTTTGATATACAACTGTATTAGTTTACAATGGCTGCCATAATAAATTACCACACAATGCAATTTTCTGACAGTTCTGAGGCCAGAAGACCAAAACCAAGATGTCAGAAGGGATGTACTCCCTCCAGTGCTCTGAGGGAGAATCTGTTTTCCACCTGTTCTAGCTTCTGGCGGCTACCTGCATGGCTTGGCAGAGCTTGGCTTGTGGCCACATGATTCCAATTTCTGCCACTATCTTCACATATTCTTGTCCTCTTTATGGTTCAAAGTCTCCCTCTGCCACTCTTGTAAGAACATTATAACTGGATTTAGGGTCCACCCAGATAATTCAGGATAATTTCTCCATGTAAAGATCCTTAATCATTTCTGCAAAGACCCCTTTTCATTACAAAGTCATATTTATAGGATTCAGGGATCAAGGGCTGGTATGTTTGGGGGGGGCCATTATTCAGCCTATTACAAAGGTAAAAATGAATACCCAGGTAGTCTAACACTATTTGTTGAAAAGATTATCTCTTCTCCATTTAATTGCCTCTGCAATTTTGTCTATAATCAATTGACCACATATGTTTATGTTTTGAGTCTAAATCTGAATTCTATCTGTTCTAGGGAACTTTTTGTTGATACCAGTACCACGTCGTCTTGGTTGCTGTAGCTTTATTGGCTCTCTCTCTCTCTGTTTCCCAGGCTAGAGTACTGTGGCATGATCATAGCTTACTGCAGCCTTAAATTTCTGAGCTCAAGCCATCGTTCCAAATTAGTGTCCTAAGTCTCTGAGATCACAAGCATAAGCCACTGCACTCAGATTTCTTTTCTATTGTCTATGAATTGACTGTATCTTTTACCCACCTTTCTATTGGGTTAATATGCTTTTTAAAATTATTAAATGACTGTTCTTTTTATATTCTAGATTTTAACCTTATCTATTATGCATGGGTCATATATCTTTTCTCAATCTGTTACTTTTCTTTCACCATTGTTAATAAAACTAGGTCATAGAGAAATTTTACATTTTTGTAATGATCAAATTCATCAAACTTTATTTTTCTGGATCCTAAGAAGCCTTTTCAACTTTGAGAACATTTTCTCTTATAAGCAAATAAAAATTAAAAGTTCTTATTTGTTTACTGAGGCAATGATACCTCCTCCTAATAATACATATTGAGATCTGGCTGGGGACCTTTTACCTTGGCTATTTTGCACATTTATTCTTCCTAATTTTTACTTTTTTAATTACTCCTATATCCTCATCATTAGGCCTTCATTTTTACCAGCTCAACTATCATTACTTGTTTAGAAAGACACACTACTAAAAATTAAATATTCTTCCAGTAATAATCAATGATGAATAAAATAGTTTTCCTGTCTTATACTACTTGACATAAACTTACCATTTGTTCTTTTCTTACCTCTGTGAATAAGAAAACAAATATTAGAAGTTCCTGTACAACAGTGTAACCTGTACTCTCAAGAATTGCCTGTCTATGTAGAAATATAATAGTTGTACTCTATTTAAAAGTATTACTCAATATAGTTAATCATTCTTAAGTTCTTGAGGCTCCATTATCTTTTTCTGACCCTTCCCATTGGCAACTCTTCTGTCTGCCTCTTTTATAGAGCTTCAAAGTTCCACCCTTGGTCATACTTCCTTTTAGCAGTTGAATCACCGTTCTACCTATGCCACTCCTCCAACTCTTTTTCTCCCCAAAGACAGATTTTACCTGAAAAGTCACTAGAATATAGACTATTTGTCTTTATCCTCAGTAATCCATTATCCTAAACATTGAAAACATCATGCTATGGTATATAGTTGATGCTTAAATTGGTTAAATTTAAAACAATGAGTAGTGTTAAATGAATCTTAATATGCAAAACGTAAGGTACTACTTTATTACTACAGAAAATGTTAAATTCCTATTTATAACATGAATAAAAATTGACAAAAATACAATGTACTATATTCACTGCACTTGTAATACATACCTCATTTAAACAGATGTTTATTATTTTTTAAAGTTGTGAACATTGTTTAAGCTAGTTAAATGTTTATGGAATCCCTGAAGCACTTCAAGAAAACACAAAGAATTAACAAAAGATTCTCAATGTCATAATTTATGCACATAAATTTTAAGAATTAACAAAAAATTTTAAGAATTAAAATTAAAATTTTACGAATTAACAAAAAAATTCTCAATGTCATAATTTATGCACGTGTTTAAAATGAAATCACTGCTCTAGACCTTTTACTATTAACAATAGTTAACATGCAACAATACTTAGGATTATTAGGACAGTTTTCAATTCAACATTAACCATGTTAAAAAAAAAAATCACATGCAGAAAGGTGATTATTAAAATTTGCATATACATAGTATACATTGTCATATGGCTAAGTAAGCACGAGATCAATATACATTTGTCTTACGTTCCCTTAGAGCAGTGGTTCTCAACCTGTGGGTTGCGACCCACAGTAACTATATTAAAGGGCCACGGCATTAGGAAGGTTGAGAACCCCTGCCTCAGGGAATATGTATTATCTTTGGGGAAAATGTTAGAGAAAATTTAGATCTACTTTCACATGATAGTTTTAGTAATTCACTATCTAAATGGTCTTTTATTTCATGAAGTTTTACAATGACACTAAACAGCTCTGGAATTACCACTATTCTAGTTTTTGTTTCAACCATACATTTTTCTTTTTTCCTGTATCTTGTCTCTTTCCTATCACTAATAGAATATTATTAGAACTCCAATTATCACCTCCACTTCTCAGGACCTTTCTTCTGTGCCTGGCACCCTAATATTTCTTTCTAGGAAACTGCATTCTGACATAGGGTTTAAGGAGGTATCTAATCCCCATTTCCTCCTCTGTCATCTCAAACTTGTATTTTCCTTCATTTTTAAAAAATTCAGCCAAATATTTGCTAAGACAGGCAAACGATATGTAGTATATTAAAAGCAAATATTTTCTATCTTATATCTTTTACCTTCATCTCTTATCTCTTAAAGGTATTAACTTCCTTATTAAAATATAAAATCCAACCTGAGGTTTATATAAACACACATGTTGAACTGGTATAAAAAGGAATAAAAATTTCCCAGTAAATACAAACAAAAAAAGAAACCTGGAGAAATATTATTAAGTATGAAAAACTAAAATTCATGGCAAAAAATATACAATGTATAAATAGGATTATGATGTTTAATTTGTTAGAAAAATAAAAAGGATTACAAGAAAAAAATTACAATTTGTTCTTGTACACAGACTGTTATATTAATGGCCCTCAGTGCATCATAGTTCCTGCCATCTGTATTGTGGGTGCAGTCCCCTCTCACACTGACTCTGGTCTTGGCCATGTGACCTGCTTTGTCCAATGGAACATTAGCAACTTTATGGATATACAGGCTGATAACCTCTTGCATATTGGACTTGCCTTCTTAGAATGTTTGCTCCACCATGGGAAGAAGCCAAGTCTAGCCTACTGGAAGCTGAGCCAGCCAACTCACTAAGTCACGAGAAATAATTAACATTCTGTTTAAACCACTGAGTTTTGGGGTGGTCTGTTATGAAACATGGATAATGGATAATCTGATTTTTCTATCTTTGGCAGAGCAAACAGATAAAAATTAAATAAAGCAATAATTTTTGAAAAAACAATTAAGACCTGTCAATAAACTTTAAAAATATTAGATCCACTGTCCTCTTGCATTTCCGTCCTTGTATATTCTGTTATTCAGTCTGTTTAAATAAGTATTTACCATACTCAACATTTTAATGATTATCCCATACACTCTGTAAGTATAGACAATAGTAACTAATTAATGAACAAAGACCACATGATAAATATTTTTTATTTTTAAACACTGAATTGTACATCTTCCATATAAAAGATGAGATTCTAGCCTTAAAAAATAATTGTACTTACTAATATTATCTTTACAGTTTTATAGAAATCAATGTTCTTTAAATCGGTAGCTTCACTCCTTAGTTTTCACAGAGTCATAATCTTTTGAATACATTTCCAATATTCTTTAAAAAATATTCATATAAGGTATTTTTTACTTAACACATTAATAGATTACAGTATAACTGCCCAGACCTCCAGCTACCACTGAATACTTTTCCACCAAGGAAAAGCCAATTTGTTGTAATAATTAATTCTCTGTATTTACTTTTATTAGAAAGAGGTTTTTGGTAGTGAGAACAAATAATCTCTCATTTGTTGCCTGAAAGCCTAAAATAGGATCATTGGTTTCTAGGCTTGCTACCTGCTGCTTAGCAACCTGCCCTACTTGCCTGCCTTCCTTTCTGTTGTAAAGTACAGTCGACATAGGAACAGGCTGACGATAGATAAATACTCGACGAAGGCACTCACAAAGGGCAGCATAGGAGTAATTTGGAGCACAGGCAAAAAATTTTTTGTCTCTCTTTGATGCTTGGACATAGCCTGTGAAGAATATGAGGCAAACAAACAAACAAACAAAAAATGATATATTAAACAGAAGGAAAAAATCATGATTTAACATTTAACATTTTCAAGTTTTTATTCTACATTAAAATGCCTAAGTCAAATATATACTATAAACGTTCAGCAACTGTTGCAGTCTGAACCATTAATGCCACAATCTCTCCTAAGTAGTGCAAAAATACTAACTTTAATTCCTAAGGATCAAAACCGATGCAGCTTCATCTCTTCAAAAGTATAGCATAGTTTCATTAAATTTCCATGAATAATTCAAACACCAAAATTCTAACCTATGCCAAAATATCTTTAAATGCCAATTTAACATTTAGGTTCATGAATTACAGATACGGTATCACAGAATCATTTTTTTTCTCTTATCCAATGGGAAAATGTTAGATACCTAAGTTTTGTTAGGAGTCTATTCAGAATGCACACCGGAAGGCCTATTTGTAACGCATCCCTGAAGGTACTGATATTCACAATCAATTCTCTTTTTATTTCTATAAGGTTAGTAGTATTTTTTGTTGTGCTTCAGTCCCCAGAAGTAGAATGTTGGAACCACTATAACCTAAAAAGAAAACTGAAGTCTCTAATGTAAAAAACTTAATTAGAATTAACAAAAAATTCTCAATGTCATAATTTATGCACATGTTTAAAAAGTATTTTTATAAACAAAAGGGACATTTATGTTCTGAGATATAAATTAAGATTTTCAGATTGCAACATGGTTGGGGTATAACATGAGATAAAAAATGTAATAATTATTAAAATTGAGATCCCACCAAACAGTGAGTTAGTAAAGGAACCATTGAGCATAGGCAAATGAATTTTGTTTCTTTTTAACATCAAGCAGGGTTTAAAGAGGAAAACGTGGAGAGGATTTGAAGCACGCTTTTAAATAGTTACAAGTTGATCTATCCCTAGTCTAACCTTGACAGAATAATATGTATAATATCTCAAGAATACACATTTAATGTAATGTTGATTCAACTGAGAGTTGAGCATAGTAGAATTCCTTTATCTTAGGTGATTTGGGGATTTAAATGGATGAGTTGAGCATCTAAAAATTTTATGATAGGGTTTTCCTTTATTAAAGAAAATGGACAGAAATAAAAAAATAGGAATTATAGTAGGAAGTCTAGAAATTATATAGTAAAATTAGATCAAACTTTGAACTTCAGGTAATAAAAATCCATTGATCTCAATTAACCAGTTTAGAGTAGTCTACATTATTAACTATAAGGGATAATTGACAAACTGCTACAATCACTGTTGTGCATATATAGCCATTAAAATGCATAGTTTTACTTCCTGCTGCCAATTTAAAATAATCTTTCTATAAAGCAATAACTGTGGCATCTTAAGTTACATAAAAAATTTCCTCTCATATAATACTAATGCATTTTGACATAAAATCAATGATTGGATATATTAAATAGTCTAAACATTTTCAAACCCTTGTTTTAAAACTGATTATTTTCCTTTTATCCTACCAAACACATTTATTTTCTGGTTATTACCACTTTCCATAAGTGTTTTCATTATAAGGGCTCTCCTTTGCACTTAAGTTCCATGAAAGATATCTCCTAGTAAGCATTACCTCAGAGCAATTCTGTGATGTTTCTGAAGATTACTCTAAAGAAAGAAACCTAAAAACAAATTTCATGTATAGGGTATTATCAAGCTCCTTGTTCATATTTTAATACTACATAGCTTACAGAATTTTTTTAAATAAGCAAATGTCTAATTAGAGTGATTCAAGTGGTTATATAACCACTTTCGTTTGTCTTCTGTGTTGATTTTCTTTATAAGCGTAAAAACAGATTAATCCAAAAGGCGCAACAGTGCTAACATTTATCAACTACAATAAAAGTAACAAGATTATAGCACAAATCAATCTAAATGTAATTAGGACAGTTAGAATTTAAAAAGAAAAAAAAAAAGAGAAGTGAACTTAAAAAAACAGCCAACCAGGCCCACAATGCCATTTTGGGAGTTTAAAGCTGGGCAGCCCAGGAAGAGATTTCGAGATGGGAACCTCCCCTCCTCTAGTCACCCTAATGTGGTGGACACTGGTGCTTCTGTTCCGAAGTATGAGCCATTGGTGTGAGTGAGCTGTGGGACAACCAGCTCTAGGTTAGCAGGAAGGAGGAAGGTACAGGGAACACCAATAGTACTCTGCTCACTGCACCAGGATTCTGCACAGAGGGTATGGCTCAGTTCTTTCTCTTCGGGGACAAGGCATTGCTTTTGACAGCTGCCCCAACCTGGGAATCTCAGACGCTGGGTTTCTACAGTGCTGGATTCATAGCCAAAGTTTCCTAGCACGCACTTAGACCACAACACAGACTGGTAGGTTTCAGGGAACTGTGGGTCTCCCATCATTTGGGCATTCAGGGATGGCCACTTCTAGCTGAAAGGAGAGTGCAGCATATAAGGAGGCTCCTTAAGATAAAGCAGACCAGGGACTAAATCCCCTAAATCCCCCCCACCTGGGGCCTTCTCCTCCTCTTCCCATTCCCTGCCTGCTGCTGCCCAGGTAGCCATGGCTATTTCTGCTTGGGAGTGGCAAGGGATCCATGGGGGAGGATTAAGCTGCTCTTGAGAGCAGCTGCCCCACACCCAGGATTCCACAGAGCTTGGTGCATACTCTGTTCCCCTGAAAACCAACAGCAGGGACTTTTGTATTCCCCAACGACTAGACCTTTCACTTCCCAGGAGGGAAGGTGGGGTTAGCAGTCCTCTCTCCAAGCTGCCTTTCTCTTCTGGAAGGAGCATACCCTCCTGGAGGCAAGTCCCTAGCACATACATAGCTCCGCCATTGGAGTATTTCAGCCACAAGCCAACAGTCAATCTGGTAACCCTGCAGGCTGCAGACAGAGCTCCCCCACCACTTCTGCTGTAGCTGGGTCAAGGTGGAGGTATTATACACCCAAAAGACAGAGACCACAAAGAATTCATGAGTAAGATCCCAAAAGCAAACACAAACTTCCCCCCAAAATAGACAAATGGGACTTCTGTGCAGCAAAAGATATAATTAACAGAGTAAACAATCTACAAAATGAGAGAAAATATTTTCATGCTAAACATCTGACAACAGCCTAGTACTCAGACTCTATGAGGAACTCAAATCAGCACACATTAAAAAGTGTGCAAAAAGGGCGGCGCCTGTGGCTCAAAGGAGTAGGGCACAGGCCCTGGCCAAAAACTGCAAAAAAAAAAAAAAAAAAAAAAAAAAAGGGGGCTAAGAGACATAAATAGGCATTTTCAAAAAAGAAACAAATAGCCAACAATTACGTGAAAAAATGGTCAACATCATTAGGAAAATGCAAATTAAAACTCCAGTGAGATACCATTACCTTACCTCTGTCAGAATGGCCATTATTAAACAGCCAAAAACAGTAGATGCTGGTACAGATGTGATAAAAATAGAATGTTTATACACTGTTGGTGGGCATGTAAACGAGTGCGCCCTCTATGAAAAATAGTATGGAGATTTCTTAAAGAACTAAATCCCACCATTAGGGATTCTTTTCCTACCAAAAGGAAAGGAAGTAATTTTATTACAAAAACACCTGTGCCCATGTTTATCACTGCATAAGTCACAATCGCAAAGACACAGGATCAAGGTAAGTGCCTAACATCCAATGACTGGATTAAAAAATGTGACAGACACACACGCATGGTGGAATATATAGGCATATGCCATGGAATACTACTTGGCCATCAAAAAGAATGAAATAACATCTTTCAGGTCAACTTGGATAGAATTAGAGGCCATTATTCTAAAGGAAGCAACTCAGGAACAAAGAATCAAATATCACATAGTTTCACTTACAGGTGAGAGCTAAGGAATGGGTATGCACGGTCATACGGAGTAACTTAATTGACACTGGATATTCAGAAGGGGGAGGGTGGAATGGGACTGCAAGATGAAAAATTAACTATTAGGTACAATGTACATTATTCAGGTGACAGGTATATTAAAACCCTAGTCTTCTCCACTAAGCAATTCTACCATGTCACAAAAATCACTTGTATCCTCTATACCGGTTTAGAATTTAAAAAAAAAAAAAAAAAAAAAAAAAAAAAGTTAGCAACTAATTTTTGACATAATGGAAAATGTTATTAAAGCATTTGCTTTATACCTAAAGCATTGAAAGTCGCAATGTGCTCCCACATATCCTCTTGTTTGCTGGAGTGTGGCTGCCAGAGTAGGGCGTCAACATCATGGCGCAAACAGAAGCAGGGCATTTCTTTAGGATCCAGTATGACAGAAAAAAGATACTGGTTGCTTCCAAGATTCACCTAAAAAGTGAATTAAAAAAATAACTTATTCAACAACAAATTAAATAATAATAATGGCCAAAACTGTCACACAGCACCAAAGTATCAATGACCATTCTAAAATTTTTACATCCCTAATCTGATTGACACCTCATAACATCCCTGGGAGAAAAATCCCATTGTTAAGCTTTTTAACAATGAGGAAAGGTGAGGAAAGTGATGCACAGGGCATTTAAGTAGCCTGTCCAAAGTCAGGCTAGTAAAAAGTTGTGGAACTGAAATTTGGTCTTAACCAGCATGCTACATCTGTTAGTATCTATCTCTCGACAGTTAGTAACTAGTTTAAACATGATGTAAGCATCAATTTTATAAGCACACTACTTTTAAACCACAGAAATGAACTAAAGTTACTAACATTAACCTATAATAATACTGAAGAATAATGACAGCAACTAGAATTTGTGAGCACATTGTACATACCAGACATGTAATAAATATTAATCTTAACAACCTAGGAGACTCTTATCTTTTTACCAACCTAGGAGGCTACTATTATCTTTAGGCGGTGAAAGAACAGACTTGGAAAGCTTGAGTAACCTGTCCTAGGCTACGCAGAAATATCACAGTGCTGAGACTCATATACAGATTTGTTTATAAATTATTACTTTAGTACACTGCTTAATGATGGTATGTCAAAAACATTATGTCAGTAATTGTTACTATAATATTGAACCCTAAAGAAATTCTCTCTCATTAAATTGAGACTCACTGGATTCCATCTACTGGAATACTTCTTTTAATGGAGATAGGCTGTAACAATATTCTTCTTTATTAGAAATATTAACAGGATTTAAAATGTCAAACTAGCCAGATGCAGTGGCTCACGCCTGCAATCCTCACTCTGGGAGGCCAAGGCAGGTGGATTGCTAGAGTTCAGAGTTTGAGACCAGCCTGAGCAAGCGTAATACCCTACCTCTCAAAATAGCTGGGCATTGTGGTGGGCACCTGTAGTCCTTGGTACTTGGGAGGCTGAGGCAAGAGGATCACCCCAGAGTTTGAGGTATCTGTGAGCTAGGCTGACACCACGGCACTCTACCAAGGATGACAAAGTAAGACTCTGTCTCAATAAATAAATAAATAAAAAGCCAAATTACATACAAACAAAAATCATACTATAGGTAGAAAATAGCAAATATGTACAATACCTGATAAATAATGAATTGATTCTAGGAGTTCTAGAACAAAAGTGGAGAATAAAAAAATGCTGGGCTAAAATAAGAAGTGGAGACTTAATTTGTACTCAATAGAGAAAGCTGTGGAACTTAATGCCAAAAATAAACAATCTCAACCAAAAAAGGCAGAAGACATGGCCAGAGAGAATGTAGTAAGCAGAAATCATGATATGATATAGAAAGTAAGGGACGGATCAATAGATAGATGTATGCTCAGCAGAAGTAAAGAGTAGGAACAACATGACACCAAATTCTTCCCAGTGTGATATACTGGAAAAGAAAAATGCAATACCTGAACTTGAGGAAATACTGTACTATTCAAAATTCTGAGATAGTCCATAAAAAGTGCATTAGAAAGTAAAAAACTTTAGTTGGCTATTCCCAACTACCAGAGATAGAAGTTACCATAACTAGGTACAATAATATATCATATGGGATTGAATCCTGAATCAGGAAAAAACTGCTATAAAGTACATTATTTAAGCAATTGGTAAAATTTGAATATAAACTCTATTAGGGAAAAGTATTATATCAATGTTATCTGCAACTCACTTCTAAATGTCTCAGCAAAATGAGGAGAAAAATAAAGAAAAATTGTATGTGGCAAAATGTTAATAATTGCTAAAATCTAAGTGAAAGATATTATTAATTGAACTGTTCTCTCATAAAATTCACACATGGATGCCCTAAACTCTATCACCTCAAAATGTTACTATATTTGCCGACAGGAGTCCTTAAAGAGGTAATTAAGTTAAAAGAAGTCACTAAGGAAGGCCCGAACCCAACATTACTATCGACTTTATAAAAACAAATTAGAACACAGACATATATAGACCAGTCCACATAAAGATAGTGGAAGAAAAACAGCCATCTACAAGTCAAGGAGAGATGCTTTAGAAACACTAACTCTACTGACACCTTAATCTCGGACTTCTAGCATTCAGAACTATAAGAAAATAATTTTCTGTTGTTTAAGCCACCCAGTGGTACTATGTATGGCAGTCCTAGCCAAGTAATTCAGACACATAAAAGTCCATTGTGTTTTTAAATTTTTCTTTTGGGGGGCAGGGGTGGGGGACAGAGTCTCAAGCTGTTGCCCTGGGTAGAGTTCCATGGTGGAATCAACAACCTCCAACTCCTCAGTTCAAGTGATCCCCTTAATTGTTTTTCTATTTTTAGTAGATGCAGGGTCTCACTCTTGCTCAGGCTGATCTCAAACTCAAGAGCTCAAGCAATTTACCTGCCTAGCACTCCCAGAGTGGTAGGATGACAGGCATGAGCCACTGAGCTTGGCTAAACATTTCTTTAAGTTGATTTTTTTTTTTTCAAAATGAAAAGTCCAAATTTTAAAACAAAAGGTGTAGCAGCCTATGGCCATGAGGAGTGAGAGTTATAAGTAACATCTGCATAGCACAATAATGGAACACCTTGGTGAAAAGGGCATGGGGAGGGATTTGGCTCTTGTAAAAAGCATGAGAGAGCTTGTGAGATGAGCACATTGGTGAATTGCAGTTTCTACACCTGTGGTGTTGAGAAGCACAAGATCAGCCTTATATCAGGCTGGAGGTGAAGGCAGTCGGGAGTGAACTCATTCTATCACAGATGCGCTTACTCTGACTCTGTCTCCTCTCTTGCTTGCAGAACACCAGGGGCAGCACAGTGTCTTTACTGCTTTATCCTCAAGGACTATCTTTCTTTCTCTCTTTCCCTCTACTAAAGTAAATAGCCCTCAAGCACCTAAGAGCAATTGTTCCAGAGGGAGATAACAGCATAGCAGTAGGAGTCAAAGTCAGGAACCTAGATAAGCAGGGTGGAGATAAGCAGGGACTGGCCAGGATAAGTGGTGGCAGCCATGGGCTTTGACAAAAAGGGACTATAGTGGCTGCTTAAGTATAAAATGAGTGGCAAATCACTTGCAAACTTACTCTGTGAAAGAAGAGAATAATAAATGAAAACTCCGTAGATTGATTTATGAAGATTAAATTCAGCAGCTATGCAAATGCTAATGTATGACATGTTTACTATTAATAGGAGAGTTATACATGGAGATATAAGTTTAAGAGAAATTAGCTAGTTAAAAGCTGGGGTGCATACTTCACTTAGTAGAATCATTTGAAATATCACGTACTGTAGAGTAAAAAGGGTTTAAGATAAATGTTTCCATCTTACTGAATCTGTACAATAGCTTCCTGCTGCCTGTAAGACGCTCACTGCCTTCAGAGGCATAACACAGAGAACCTTATCCTATGCAAACATCAAAAGCTGCACAAATATGTTATGTCAGCCACCTCTTGACCTTGGAATTCAGTGTTGATTATCTAAAGGCGCATGTATTATAGACCTTGCCACCACACATACATTCTGCTCTACTTTTAAATTTTATGTTCCTATTGATGACCATGCAACTCACAGTCCACTGACAGCAGCTTCTTACACTTCCGGCTCTCACTCTGCTTCTTTTGCTCTCACCTTGTATTTTCAGAGTGTGTATGTGTAAGAGACGTCCTCCTGACCTGGACCTGAGCCATGTTTCTTGCTAGCTCATAACCAACTCAAAATAGAGAACTATGAAACCCATTAAGACTCAGTTCTGGTGTAAAGGTCTAGGTAGCTAGAGGCAGACTGAGGAGCAAGTACAAAAGATCTAGAGCCCCGAACAAAAAGGGAATAAAATAAAAACATCTCTTACTCTAATTTATGAAACAAACATTTAAGACATCAACAAATCTTAAAATTAACAACTGGAAAAGAAGTTTGTATCAGATGAAACATTGGAAAACTCTAATACACATCTTCAAATAAATGTACGTTGTAGTTGCTAAAAAAAAAAAAAAAAACAAGAAAAAAGAGATGAAGGCATTGTATCCGTTAAAACTGAACGAGAGAGTTTAGTGAATGAAGATGGCTGACCAGAGACACCATCTGTGAGATCATCTAAAGAAAGAATGAAAAGTTTTGGATGAAAAAGACAAAAAACACACACGGGTCAGATATAATTCCAAAGCAAAAGTACCAGGACTTACAAGTGATTCCATATGAAGAAGTTGTGGAGCAGAAAGAGGAGCAAGATATTATCAGAGGCCAACCTACAAAACTTGGGAGTCCAGCAAAAAGGGCAGGTTAAGAGCTTTATTTCTCCCTCCCTACATCTCTGGCTGCAGTGGGTTCCATCTTTCAAGCAGAGGCACTAAATACAGTCCTGGACTACCCATTAAGGATGCCTATAGAGCAAACAACCTTGGAAGACACAGTGTCTCCCTCCAAAGCAAAAGGCAGATTTGTTTAAGTCCAGAGAATAAGGTCTCTCTCCTAAACTACGTGCAGAAAGGCTTACTGGCCATTTGTATATTGCCCCATGGGAAGTGAGGATCAGGGAATTGGTCCAAATGTTCCCGCTCTGGTTAATGCTATTGCTGTCAATAATAAACTATCATTTGTCTCCGATCCAAGAGTCTTATATGTCATTTATGAAACTGTGGTATGCTAACTTGTTAGCCTGGCAGTAAGTTAAAGTCTCAGACCTACTAATATTTTAGAGACCACGAGATGCTGACTGAGACGGGGCTCAGAAGGGAAAGGATGAGGGCCTGAGGGGTTGATTAACAAGATTTGGGCTCAAGGGATGCTCCTGTCTTGGCCTCCTGAACAGCAAGGATGATGTGGGTGAGCCACTATACCTGGCTGCCATCCCCCCTTGTCAAGGTTTTGATGACACCAGAATAAATTTCACTTCCTGAAAAACAGATGCAACACAAAATCACCTTTAAATTTTTTTCTGTGCAAATCAAGACCTTGCTAACTAATTCATACTTTTAAATGCTTTCCATTTAAGAGACTTTTCCATATACTAAAATAAATTACAGTCATATAAAAATTAGGACACAATAAAAATACCAAAGAAAGTATAGATGTTTCTCAGATTTTTATAAGGGCAATAATTCTTTAAGTGCAAAAGAAACAGAAGGCAAAGGCTGAGTCACTCAAATACGTAAACATTTAAAGTATCATTAAAGTGAGAAAAAAAACAATGATGAAAAACAGCCAAAGAGAAATGTCTACAACAGTCACAACCCACAATCAAATCATGTGCTACGTAAAGAGCTAAAAAATAGACAATGGGTAGAACAGAAGCTCCTATGTAAGGGCACACAAAATTGAAAACATTCAAAAATCAACCACAATATCAGTCAAAGAAACTCAATTGTAAGTCAAATGTCTCACGTCAATTCATATCAATTAAATTTTTTAAAAATTTTTATTTTTACATATGCATGTGTAATTACATTTCCATTTTTTTGCCTTCACAAAATTAAAAAGACTTAAAATTTAATAACAATAACAATGTTTAAGATAAGGACTAGAAACAAAAACCTTGTAAAGAAGGAACGAACATAAATACATTCAGAAAAGGAATCAGAATATTGCTAAATAGAAATATTAAGCAATAATAATAATGATGACGCAAACAAAGTAACATTCACATTGTCAAATAAGAGTATGTCTATTATAGAATGCTTTGACTCTGAAATTCAGTATAGAGTCATCAGTTAACTTATTTTTTTAAGTATCAAAAAATAGACAACTAATATTTATAAATAAAAGTAAAAGACAATTTCAAAAAACAGACCATGCTAAAATCTTACAGACAACAGAAAAAGAAGAAATACTTCAAAATCATTCTACTTGATCTGGGTACACCTGATATTAAAATTGGAGAAAATATATTATTATAAAGGAGAAATTACAAACATATGTCACTTATAAATGAGGATACAATATCCTAAATATAGGAAATTGGAAATACAGTAGAATCTCCATAAATACAGTAGAACTGACCACCTGCCTACACTGACCACGTCTTTAAGTTGACCTAGTTTCACAGACCAACTATGCACGATATGTACATATCAGTACAGTAGGCCTAGTTTCTTATGTTGACCACCTGGGTATTTTGACCAGTTTGTTACAGGGTCCAGAGGTTCTACTGTAATTTCAAGTACCGTATATACTCGAGTATAAGCTGATCCGAGTATAAGCCAACCCCCTTAATTTTACCCTAAAAACTGGGAAAACTTAGTGACTCGAGTATAAGCCGAGGTGGAAAATGCAGCAGCCACTGGTAAATTTCAAAAATAAAAATATATACCCAAAACAATTACAATAATTG
>CAUYPK010025163.1:0-39574 GCA_963574355.1 Loris lydekkerianus
TTGCTGGCTCTCTGTGTCCTCAAAGGGATGATTATAGGCAGGTCCCACCGGCCAGAGATGTCTGGAGTCTTGTCTCCCCAGATTCGCCAGGCCCAGTTACAGGGAAGCTGTTACTCAGCCGCCATCTTTAATCCGAGTCCTTTTCTTTTCTTTCTTTTCAACAGAGTCCCACTCTGTAACCCTCAGTAGAGTGCCAAGTCATAGCAGGAGCCTCACAACACTTAGCTAATTTTTCTTTTCTTTTCTTTTCTTTTTTTCTTTCTTTTCTTCCTTCCTGCCTTCTTTTCTTTTCTTTTTTCTCTTCTCTTCTCTTCTCTTCTCTTCTCTTCTCTTCTCTTCTCTTCTCTTTTCTTTTCTTTTCTTTTCTCTTTTCAACAGAGTCCCACTCTGTAACCCTCAGTAGAGTGCCAAGTCATAGTTTACAGCTTTGAGCCACCATGCCCTGGCAAATATTTCTATTTTGCTTTTTAGTAGAGACAGAGTCTTACTCTTGCTCAGTCTGGTCTCAAACTCTGCTCAAGTGATCCTCCTGACTTGGCTTCCCAAAGTGCTGGGATTACAGGCACGAGCCACCATTGCTTGACTCAACCCAGACTTAATATTTTATTTTTAATTTATTTTTTTGAGGCAGAGTCTTAGTTTGTCACCCGCAGTAGAGTGCTATGGCATCATAGCTCACAGCAACCTCAAACTCTTGTACTAAAGCAATTCTCTTGCCTCAGCCTCCCATGTAGCTGGGACTACAGGTGCCTACCACATGCCTGACTATTTTTAGAGATAGGGGTCTCACTCTTGCTCAGGCAGGACTCGAACTCGTGAGCTCAGCCAATCTACCTACCTCGGTGTCCCAGAGTGCAAGGGTTACAGGCATGAGCCACCATACCAGCCCCTGACTTAACATTTGGACCACCCTTGGCTGTTCTGTGGGGGAATAAACCACAGGGGACAAGGTGGAAATGGGGGGACAGGCCAGTCAGGAGACTATTGGAGTAATCCAGGTGAGAGTTGCCCAAGGCCTGGACCAGGGTGCTAACGGTAACAAGTGCCCACACTCTGAAGTTTTTGTAAAGGTTGAGCTGACACGTTTTGCTGATGGATTGGAGGTGGGTGTGAGAGGAGAGGGGTCAAGAATAGCTCCAAGGCTGACCCCTCACCCCCTTAGATTCTTGACATGTATTGTACTTATTTAACTACCTTCTCTTTTAGAGAGTTCTGCAGAAGCCCCCAACTCAAGTTTGTTAATTGCTGTGTCCTCGTGTCTGTGAGTACACAGAACACAGTGATACAGTTCATAGCTACTACTTACTGAGCCATTGTTATGTGTCAGGCACTTTACATAATCTTATTTAATCATCAGAACAGCCTTATGAGGTAAATCTATTATTATCCCCACTCACTGCCCAGAGCGATGAAATGTCTTATATCAGGAAATGGAAGAGCCAGGATTTAACTCTGCATTGAGTAAATGAGTTAATTTACTGAAATTAAAGAAACATTTGGATTTGGCTAAATGTCCTGATTGTGTATGGAATGGAAGATGGAGAAAAGGAAACAGATTTGTCAATACTTCAAAGTTTTAGCCATACAGAAATCATGTTAGGAAAAAACAAAAGAATTCTCAAACTACATAGCCAATCTTAGCTGTGGTTTGGTTGCCATAATGAGGGAAGCAGGCAGTAATTTCAGAAATGTTTTATAACCACACTGGAGGCAAAGCAGAGAAAAACAGATGACATCAGACAGACCCTGATGGTGCAGTGAAAAATGCCTGGACTTGAGAGTGAGGAGGGAGAGGTTTCAGTCTCCCTTCACTCCCAACCACTTAACAGCCAATACTCTTGAGGTATTTATTTTATTTTTTTGAGACCTGCTCAGTTATAAAAGGATACTATTTCTGCCTTACTTCCCTCATAGACTCTGGGAGAAAGTAAATCTATTCATTCCATAAATACATAGCATCTACCACGTGTCCAGCACTGTCTAGGCACCAGAGTCATGCCATGGACAAAACAGCCTAAGTCCTCGCCCCCATGGAACTTGCATTCCAGTGAAGAGAAGACTGACAAGAACAAGAATGAATAAATAGACAATTTCGAGAGGGAGAAATGCTACAAAGAAAAATAAAACAAGCCAGCTGTGGTGGCTATTGTCTATAATCTCCGCCACTTAGGGGGCTGAGATGGGAGGATTGCTTGAGCCCTGGAGTTCGAGACCAGCCTGGATAACATAGTGAGACTGTATCTCTCTGTCTTAAAAAAAAAAAAAAAAAAGAAAGAATAAAGGAAAAGTAAAACAGGGTGGGGGTTATAGATCAAGGAAGAGCTAACATTGGACAGAAATTTAAATAATACAATGAGAGAGCAAGAGAGACACTGACCTTGGGGAAGGACAATCCAGGCAAAGGGAACAGAATATTTTAAGTTCCTGAGGTGGGAATGAACTTGAGATATTTGAAAAAAGGAAGCGTGAGCAAGGGGGAAGAGTGGTGGATGATGCTGGAGCTTCAGGCAGGGGCCAATCACGCACAGCCTCGCAGCCCGTGGTAGAGAACTTGGGTTTTATTATGCATGTGGTAAGCAGATAATGGAAACAGAAGTACACAAAGGACAACACAAATAGTTGGTGAAAGAGGCATTAACATGGACTTGTGTGGCAGTGTTGGACACACAAGAGCACAAGCCCTGGGCTAGCATCTCATGTGCAATAGTGCCTATGGGAAGCACCTTGGAAATGAGCTTTTATTGTACAGCTGTTCCTCAGCATCTCTGGGGCAGTGATTGGTTCTGGGAGCTTCCATAGCTACAAAAACCTGTGGGTGCTCAAGTCTCAGATATAAAATTTCCAGCCTGAGCAAGAGCAAGAGCCTGTCTTTACCAAAAATATAAAAACTAATGGGGCGTGATGGTGCAAGCCTGTAATCCCAGCTACATGGCAGGCTGAGGCAACATGAGCTCAGGAGTTTGAGGTTGCTGCGAGCTATGATGTCACAGCACTCTACCCAGGGTGACAGATGAAGATTCTGTCAAAATGAAATAAAAGAAAAGAAAATACCAGAGTGAGATCCCATCTCTAAAAATAACCAGGTGTTGTGGGGGACACCTGTAGTCCCAGCAACTTGGGAGGCTGAGACAAGAGAATTGCTTAAGCCTAAGAGTTTGAGGTTGCTGTTGAGCTGTGCCACCATGGCACTCTACCACGGGTGACAAAGTGAGACTCTGTCTCAAAAAAATGAATAAATAAATAAAAGTTAAATTAAATTAAATTTCACAATGCTATATTTGCCTATAAATCACACACATCCTCTCATATACTTTAAATCATCTCTAAATTATTTATAATAACTAATATGATATAATGCCATTAAATAGTTATTATAATATATTGTTTAGGGAATAATGACAAGGAACAAAAAAATCTGTGAATGTTCAGTAGATGCAATTTATTTTTCAAATATTTTTCCTGAGGTTGGTCGAATCTATGGGTGTGTAACACACAGATACAAAACGCCAAGTGTATTTGCTAATTTTCAGGCAAAATTGTTTCAGTCCCAGTAAAACCTAATATAGGTAGCAGCATGGTCATGCTACTTTGCCCACTTTGTACAATAATAAGGCATCTTCTGTTTTTAACACTGTAATGTGATTCCACAGCCACAAATTCACCCTGTTTCATATTTTCATAAGTTCTCCCTTACTTTCACAGTGTTTAGTAAAATCGTCTGTTGCTATTTGAATGTCAGAAGAAAGTTAGAGTAATGCAATTATTAGAGTAATTAAAGCAAAACAGATTAAGAGCAAAGCTATTCAAAACCCAGCTGCCAACCAGCGACCCAGTCACCTACCTTTCTGAATTTGTTCTCTTGGAATAGAAGCCCAAAATTCTCTTCAAAACTGTGGATAACAACATGTGGTTAAACAAACCTTCCCATATCAATAAATAGCTTGAAAGGAAAGACGTAGGTGAAAAATCCCTGAGAATTTATGAAAACTTGGGAGGGATTTTTGTCGTTTGGTTTATGCAAGAAACTATCCTGATAATAATGAATAAGTACCCCGAAACGGTCCTCATATAAATCATACTTCACCAGCATTTGAAAAATATGTAAAAACGTTTTTATTTTATTTTTAACCTTTCTAAATTCAGGCATGCAATGTTTTCAAGGAATTATTTTTGGTGATGGCACAGTGTTCTGACACCTTTTCCTGAGTAAAAGACACATCTGCTCAAATTAACGTTTTTATCTCCATGGACCCACAATGTCACTGAAAAATAAAATATCATTGTGTTTCCCTGCTAACTAGCATTTGGAAACAGACAGCTAGCTGTTCAAGCCAAACCTACCGCAATTCTCCTTTTTTGAGACAGTGTTTTCACTTCATTGCCCCGGTAGAGTGCCGTGGCATCATAGTTTATAGCAACCTCCAACTCTTGGGCTCAGGGAATCCTCTTGCCTCAGCCTCCCAAATAGCTGGGAATACGCGCCCGCCACTGTACCTGACTAGTTTTTCTATTTTTAATAGAGACTGAGTTTCATTCTTGCTCAGGCTGGTCCTGAGCTTAGGCAATCTACTGGCCTGGGACTCCCAGTGTGCTAGGATTACAGGGTGAGCCAATGAGCCCAGCCTCAGTTCTCCTTGAGCAAGGACCAAGTATCTCTAATGTAGCACATATCTCTATCACCTTTGAACATTGTAAGACTCTTACATGGTGGGTAAACTCAGTTCAAAGTAAACTGGATAGAAGTTTCTGTGGTAGCCAAATCCCATCTGTTAGAATCTACATGTATCTTTCAACCTTGTATACCTTAGCAATCCAACAAGATTGCTTGGTGCCCGGATCTAAAGAGAAAGGAAGAGCAATGTAGCTGGAATATTTTTTTACATCCCATTGAGAAAAATGTCCAAGGCACTGCAGTCCATGTAATCTTTCTTCTTGGCCTCCTCACATCCAGACACATAGGTTGACAACAGGACTCCGTCAGTACAGACTGGAATCACATATTAATGCTTCACCAGTTAATGTACCCCAAGACTCAAGAATAATTAAATATTCATAATGTACATTCCTACATGATAGGACACATAAGAAAGCTGTGATTAGTTCAGGTGAAGAGAAGACAGGTGTACAGATAATCATGACGCAGAGCAGAATGCGATGCAGGAGAAGTGAGTAATAAAGATTCAAAGGGAAAAATCACATTTAAAAAGCTTAACGTTGGAGGTAGAATTTGAATTAAAAGACTGAAAGGACCAGAATGTTGGAGAGTTGCTGGTGAGAGAAAAGAAAAAGTAAGAAAGCAAGTGCTGTGTTAGAGGGAAAAAACCAGCTGCGCTTCACCTAAACCCCAGGGACATACAGAAGGGAGAATGAAATACGCACAGGAAGGTGGGCCAGGTCCTGAGCACAAAGCCCCTCAGGGAAAAAGGAGTTTAGACCTTATCCTGTGACATACAGGGAGCCTGGGCTTTTAAACCCAGGAATATTTTAATATATGATTACATTTGTGGTTTTTTATTTTTTTGTTTTGTTTCTTGAGACAGAGTCTCACTTTTGCCACCCTCAGTAGAGTGCTGTGGTGTCATAGCTCACAGCAACCTCAGACTCCTGGGTTCAAGTGATTCTTTTGCCTCAGTCTCCCAAGTAGCTGGGACTACAGGTGCCCACCACAGCACCCGGCTATTTTTAGAGATGGGTCTTGCTCTGGCTCAGGCTGATCTCGAACCGCCTGCCTGGGCCTCCTAGAGTGCTGAGATTACAGGCATGAACCATCATGCCCAGCCATATGATTACATTTGTTTTAAAAATGATCAAGTTGGGCATAATTACCCCTGTAATCCTAGCACTCGAGATGAGGCAGGTGGATTACTTGAGCTCAGGAGTTTGAGACTAGCTTTCAACTAATAATAGCTCTCTACTCAAAGTAGAAAAAAATAGCTAGAGCGGGGCACCTATACTCAGTGGTTACAGCTCTGGCCCTGTGTACCAGGGATGGCAGGTTCAGACCCTTCCCCAGCCTGCTTAACAAAATAAAAAAGAATAACTAGCTGGGTATAGTGGCAGGCACTTACAGTCCCAGCTACTTGGGAGGCTGAGGCAAACGGATTGCTTCAGCCCGAGAGTTGAGGTTGCTAAAAGCTATGATGCAACAGCACTCTACTGAGGGTAACAAAGTGAAGCTTTGTCTCAAATTTATTATCTCTTATTTATAAATAAGTAAATAAATAAATGGATAATTATCACTCAGGAACGGGATGGGTATAGATTAGCCAGGGTGACAGAGGAGAGTCTGAAAAAATGAGACTAATTGGGGGAAGGTAATAAAGGATCAGAACGGGAATAGTTACAGAGAAGCTAGAAAAGACATTAATATTGACAGTTCAGTGACATAAGTTGTGGGGCTGATGGCAAGGGGGACATAAAAGATGACTTGGTGCACAGCATGGATGACAGGAAAATACTCCATCACAATTATGGCCTTGTTTGGTGAGGAGTTGAGTTTAGTTTTGCACACATTGAGTCTAAACAAAGGACTGTAAACTTAAGACCTGCTTTTTCTCTGCTATCTTTTTGAAAAATTTTGCTTTGACTGCTGAGTTCCAAAATTAGCTCTGAGCTGTCTGGCTGTGTGCACAAGTGTTTTATTATGGGGCGTTGGAATATCCCCTTTTGGTAAGGCCTGCCATTTTACTGTCCAAAATTTCACTGAACAAAAAAGAAGGGGTGATAATTTAAAATATTCTTTTCAACAGCCTTTTTTTTTGGCCATCAGTAGATATTTTAATTTGAATAATAACTAATATTTGGATGCAATAACTTTTGTTAATAAGATGTGTTAACAAAGAACCATAAAGTTTAGAGTTCTAACTTAATGCCAAAGTCTCTGACTCTGAAAAGGATTTTAGCTGTGCCATCTGCTTGGAGACTAATTAATGGTTTAAAAATAGATGATCTTCTGAAGGCAAATGACATGAAAATAAAGGAAAATATTAATGTAGATCTCATAAACCCACACTATAGAAAACAATAATGTGTTGTAGGCATTGCATTAAGAAAAAACAGGCTGAGAAGATGTCATAATGAGATACTTTAAAAATGTTACATGTGTGGTTTAATATGCACAGCTAAAGAAGCAGCTTCTTCCAAGAACAGGAAAGATTATTAATTAGGTACTTTTATAGGTCTTTTCCCAAACTGTTATTGCTAATGATTAATTTTTAAAAATTATCTTGTAATGTGCACACTTGTACCTTATATACAAGAGATGAACCTTCTCTTCCTATTTCCTATGTCTATAATAAATAATTTCTAATATATAATTATAAGCATACAAATCCTTGCCCTACCTTGCCCATTCTATTTTCATCTTTGCTTGTATAACCATTTTTTTCTTTTTCTTTTTCTTTTTTTTTTTTTTGAGACAGGGTCTCCATTGCTGCCCAAGCTGGAGTATAGTGGCATCATCATAACTCACTACAACTCAAATCTCAGGGCTCAAGAGATCTTCCTGCCTCAATTTCCCAAATAGCTTGGACCAGAGGCTTGTACCACCATACCCAGCTAATTTTTCTATTTTTTATAGAGATGGGATCTTGTTTTGTTGCTCAGGGTTGTATGAAAAGCCTGGCCTTACGTGATCTTCCCAGCTTGGCCTCCCAAAGTGCCAGGATTTCAGGTGTGAGCCATTGTGGCTGGCCTAAACTTCTTGAACAAGCTGCCTACACATGTACAATCCATCTCCAAACCTTTCACTCATTCCTCAGCCCCCTGCAATGTGGCTTCCACCCTCAAAGCCAATGAAGTAATTCTCACCAAGGACACTAATGATCTAATTGACCCTCAATAGAGTGAAGTCTTTGTCATGTTAGCTCTATTATTGGGGGGATTAAATGAATTAATTCATGTGCTACATTTAGAGTATCTGAAATGTTCAAAATATGTTCCAAATGGGTCTATGCACACCCTCTGACTATAGGTAAATCCAGTAAATGGATCTTTTCGTCATTTAAAATATTTGAAATATCATCACATTTTTACTCACTTGCATTTACATTTACATAGTGAATCTAGAAGATATCTAAAAGAAGAGTAAAATGTGCCATTTTTTTTGAGACAGATTCTCATTTTGTCACCCTGGGTAGAGTGCTATGGCATTTAGCTCACAGTCACCTCAAACTCTTGGGCTCAAGTGATTCTCTTGCCTCAGACACTGAGTCCCTCCCAAGTAGCTGGGACTATAGGTGCCCACCACAACGCCTGTCTATTTTTAGAGATGGAGTCTCACTCTTGCTCAGGCTGGTCTCAAGCCTGTGAGCTCAGACAATCCACCCGCCTTGGCCTCCCAGAGTGCTAGGATTCCAGGTGTGAGCCACCATGCCTGGCCTAAAATGTGCCTTTTCATTTTAATTTAATTAACAAATAAAAATTATATGTATTGGGCAGCCCCTGTGGCTCAAAGGAGTAGGGCACCAGCCCCATATGCTGGAGGTGGCGGGTTCAAACCCAGCCCTGGCCAAAAACTCAAATCTCAGGGCTCAAGAGATCTTCAATTATATGTATTTATGGGATACAACATAATGTTTTTGATATATGTATACACTGTGAAATGGTAGGAGCAAGCAAATTAAAATATCTATTACCACACATACTTATTTTTTGTGGTAAAAATATTTAAAATATTTTTTTAGCAGGCAGCGCCTTTGGCTCAGTGAGTAGGGCGCCAGCCCCATATACCAAGGGTGGTGGGTTCAAACCCAGCCCTGGCCAAACTGCAACAAAAAAAACATAGCCAGGCATTGTGGTGGGGGCCTGTAGTCCTAGCTACTCTGGAGGCTAAGAGAATCGCCTAAGCCCAAGAGCTGGAGGTTGCTGTGAGCTGTGATGCCATAGCACTCTACCGAGGGCAACAAAATGAGACTCTGCCTCTTAAAAAAAAAAAAAAATCTGTTTTTAGCAACTTTCAAGTATACAAAGCCTTATTAACTATAGTCACCATATTGAACAACAGATCACTTTTATTTATTCCTCCATCTAAATGAAGTTTTGTATACTTTGACCAATATCTCTCCATTCCCCACCCCCTAGTCCATTAACCACCATTTTACTCTTTGCTTCTGAGTTTGATTTTTTAAGATTACACATGTAAGTGCTATCATGCAGTATTTTTCTTCATGTGCCTGGCTTATTTCACTTCACATAATATCCTCCAGGTTCATCTATGTTGCCACGAATGACAGAATTTCCTTCTTGTTAAATGTTGAATAGTATTCCATTGTGTGTTTATACACATGACATTTCCTTTATCCACTTATCTGCTTATGGACTCTTAGATTGATTTCACATCCTGGCTGTCGGGAACAATACTACAGTAAACATGGGAGGATAGATGTCTCCTCAACACACCAATTTCATTTCCTTTGGATATATACCCAGAAGTAGAATTGCGGGATCATACATAGTTCTATCTTATCTTATTTTATTTTATTTTATTTTAATTTAATTTAATTTTATTTTATTTTATACAGTAGTGGAGTAGAGGGATTTGGCCTATTTTTAATCTTTTTGAGGAACCCTCATACTGTTTTCCATAATGGGTGTACTAATTTATATTCCCACCAATAATTTTCTCGACATTCTTGCCAACACTTGTTATCTCAGCTTTAATTCTTGAGAAAAAAATCTTATCAAAATATGTAATATTATTTTCTGGGATTTGGGTATAAGAGAAAGCTAAATATTTAAAGTATGGTTCTTAAAATTTATTCAAGAAAAAGAAGAGACAAACCAGGCTGGGAGAACATATTTGCAAAAGATTTATAGGATAAAGGTCTGCTATCCAAAATATACAAAGAACCCTTGAAACCAAACAACAAGAAAACAAACAACTTGACTTTAAACATTACCAAAGAACTGGACAGACATCTTGCTAAGGATGTAATGGTGGCTCACACCTGTAATCCTAGCCCTCTGGGAGGCTGAGGCAGGCAGATTGCTTGAGCCCTGGAATTTGAGACCAGCTTGAGCAAGAGTGAGACCCTGTCTCTACTAAAAATAGCTGGGCGTTGTGGCAGGCACCACTAGTTCCAGATACTTGGAAGGCTGAGGCAGAAGGGTCACTCCAGCCTAAGAGTTTGAGGTTGCTGTGTCCTATGATGCCATGGCACTCTACCAAGGGTGACAGAGTGAGACTACCTCAAAATAAAAAAAGCAATACACATGCATATTAAAAGATGCTCTCCCTCACATGTCATCAGGGAAATGCAAATTAAAACAATGAGACCTCTACACTTAGCAGAATGGCCAAAATCAAATGCTGGCAAAAATGTGGAGCATCAGAAGCTCTTGCTGGTGGGAAGGCAAAATGGTGCAGCCACCTTGGAAGACACTTTCTTATAAAGCTAAACATACCCTTACCTTACTATCCAGCAATTGTGTTCTTTGCTGTTTACCCAAAGGGGTTGAAAACTTATGTCCACAAAAAACATGCACAAAGACGTTTATTGTAGCTTTAGAACTGCCAAAAATTGGAAGCAACCAAGATGTCCTCCAGTAGACGAATGGATAAACAAACTGATATATTCAGAAATGGGATATCACTCAGTGCTAAGAAGAAATGGACTATCAAGCCATGAAAAAGACATGGAGGAACTTTCAATACACTTTACTAAGTTAAAGAAGTCCATATGAAAAAGCTACATACTATGTAATTCCAACTAGATGACATTCTGGAAAGAGCAAAATTATATGAAATAAAAAATTCAGTATTTTTAAGGGCTGCGGGGAGGGAGGAATGAATCAGTGGCAACAGGACTTTTAGGGCAGTTAAATTACTCGGTATGATACTGTAATGGTAGACACATATACTTGTCCAAACCCATGTAATGTCCAATCACCACGAGTGAATCCAAATGTACACTATGGACTTTGGTTTATTTGGATGTGTCAATGTAGGTTCATCAGTTACAACAAATGTACCACTTTGTGGGAGATGTTGATTATGGGCAATGCTATGCATGTGCCCTCATTCCCAGATGGTATATGGGAAATCTCTGTACCTTCCTCTCAATTTTCCTGTATATCTAAAACTGCTGTAAAATATGAACATTTTTAAATTATAAAAAAGCACAAAATTTCTTTGACTTAATGATTCTTCAAATATAGAAGTGAGCAATATATTTTCTAAAATGGTTAGAGAACTTTATTATACAGTCTGGGACATGGTTCAAGGGATATTACATTTCAGTAACAAACCATTCACCTTGTTGAATTTTGATAATTTCTAATAGCCAGAAACATAGCCAGGAAGTTGGAAATGAAAAAGCCTCTTGGTACCAAGGAAAACAGTCACAAAGCCCACATACATAAGCTGATAACTACCCTCAGATGTGGTACTTTTGAAAAAGCCCAGCATGTTAAGGCTTAGGGAAAAAATCCCTTCAATGGGCTCTTGAGGGCAAGGCTATGTTTCAGATAGTAGAATAACCAATGTCTATAAGAACTGGAGTCATTAGCTAAAGATGTCTGGGGTCCTTGGTTTGTGAATATTGGGAAATGCATCATTATTTAGCAATATGTGACTTACTTCCAAAATGCTTAAAAGTTGTTGGTACTAGGCCTCAGCTGATTTGAGAAACTTTACTTGGGTGGAAGAGGGTTTTTTTTTTTTTTTTTTTTTTGGATGATCTTGAATACCGAATTGATTCTTAAGTCCCTCTACTCTGAAAAATATAACCACCAAACCAAGGGCCAAGTGATTCAATTCAAGGAGAAATTTATTGTGAAAATGAGTCAGAGGAATTAGATTCTAGTTTACCAATAACCAGTTGCCTAATCTTGACTTCCCTTCGCCTGGATTGTCCTCTCTAAAAAATAAGAAAATTAGATTAGCTTATTTCTAAATTCTAAATTAGTTTATTAGTTCTAATTTAGTTTATTGTCTAGATTAGTTTATTTCTGAATTCTAAATTAGTTTATTAGTTCTAATTTCTAAATTAGTTTATTTCTAATATTCAAACATGAAGATATGAAGAAAGACTAATAGAAAGGAAAATATGAACCATATTATGAATATCATCCTTTCATCCATTTAACAAATACTTGCTGAGGATTCTATTGAGCTGGCCCATATTAAGCTTTGAGAATATCATAGTAAATAAAAGAGCCCCTGCCTTCTTGAAGCTTTCTGTTTAGTGAAGAAGCCAGGCAACAACCAAGCAAACCAACTATCAGAAAGGGTCTGAGAATAATCGGAAAGATCTTTTTTTAATACAGAATGGGCAGGGATTGGCACCTCTGGAGAAGTTATGTTTGAACGTAAAGAATGAGAAAAGTCATATAAAAAAATTCGTGGAGTGTTTCAGCCAGAGGAATTTGCTAGTGTCTAGGACCTAAAGAGGGTAAAAACTTAGTAAGTTGGAGAAACTGAAAAAATAAAACTAAAAGTTACTGTGACTAATAATTATGCAGGAGAGTAGGGTAAAGAGATTTGAACAGGTAGCTGGGGGCCAGTAGACAGTCTTCTAAGCCATTCTAAGAAATCTGGACCAACTTTGAAGGGTGGAAGGGTGGTGGAGCAATCACTGAAGGCTTTGAGTAGAATAGCAATACTTTCCTGCTGTGCAGAAAATGGACAGGAGGGGGATGGAATTAAAGTGGGGAAATCACGGAGAAGGTTGTCATAGTGATACGGGTTAAGTATGGTGGCTTCACTAAGACAACCACAGTAGATACTGGAGAAAGGAAGAGATTTGGATATACGAGGGAGGTAAAGTCAATAAAGTATTACCAATGGACTGGATTTTTTTTTTTTTTTTTTTTTTTTTTGCAGTTTTTGGCCGGGGCCAGGTTTGAACCCACCACCTCTGGTATTTGGGGCCGGTGCCCTACTCCTTTGAGCCACAGGTGCTGCCCTGGACTGGATTTTTTACTTCAAAGAAAGAATTTGAATCAAGGTTGAGAAACAATGTTGGTGCCAAGTTATTGATTTGGGGAGAACATATGTGAAAGGGGATAGTGCAATTGAGAATAATTTGGAGGATGGGTAGCGCCTGTGGCTCAATGGAGTAGGGCGCCAGCCCCATATGCCAGAAGTGGTGGGTTCAAACCCAGCTCCAGCCAAAAAAAAAAAAACTGCAAAAAAAAAAAAAGAATAATTTGGAGAGTGATTGGATCTCACCTAATGTGTATGTGATGGTATTCTCCGGGTGAAGGACCCAATTACAACTGGAACTTTACCTTAGAAATGAAAACAATGTAATCTAAACATTTGTATCCTCATTTTTTTTTTTTTTTGAGACGGAGTCTATGTTGCCCTCAGTAGAGTGTAGTGGCTTCACAGCTCATAGCAACCTCAAACTCTTGGGCTTAAGCGATTCTCTTGCCTCAGCCTCCTAAGTAGTTAGGACTACAGGCACCCGCCACAGCACCCAGTTATTTTTTGGTTACAGTTGTCGTTGTTTAGCAGGCCTGGGCTGGGTTTGAACCTGCCAGCCTTGGTGTATGTGGCAGCTTGTGTCCTCATATTAATCTGAAATTTAAAAGTACTAAAAAATATTTAAGAGTACTAAAAAAAAAAAAAAAAAGAATAGTTTGGAGGAAAAATAAAGAGCTCAATTTCAGACATGGTATTTGTGATATGTGTAAGATGTTTATTTTTTAATCACAGCAATTGTATACCTTTGTTCTAAGAACCATCCTTTACTTACCTTTTTATGTAGATTGGCCAGCAAAATTCCAGGGCAGATATTTGGTGCAGAATAAATGTTTAATAATGTTCTCAAAAAAAAAAAATCTTTCCCATTTGACGTTACACATATCAGTGTCTCTTCATCCAATTCATAAAATTCCAGATGACGCTAGTCTAGGCCTAAAGAATAATGCTTAAAGCTTTGTACCCTAAGATTATACTATTCTGGGTTCATTCTGCAATCTGGTCAATTGCGTCTTCCCCTCCCCCCACCTTCCACCTCAGAGTTGCTTTTATTAGATCCCTTTAGATTTGATTATATACTTTGTGATTTATTGTGAACATCTCAGACACTCCTACTTGGGAAATTGAGGACCAATTCACTTTTCAGAGTTAGCATTGAACCACAGCACACTTCCCGAGATAGTATCAAGCTAGAGTGCAACTCCATGTTGTGGTTCTGACTCAGCTTTCTTCTATAACCCCTTGTCCCTTAATAAACTGATTTAGGGACTATTAAAACAGCAGCTTAATTGGCAACAATCTACAAATATGTGCCAACTTCTAAAATTCACCATTTGTATTATGCTTTGGTATTACGAAAATCATTTGACATTTCTGATTTTGGGGGGAACAATTTTGTGGTAGGTATTAGATATCTTAATTCGGTTTTAAGGGAATTCACATAAAACTCTGCCAAGCAGCAATGTCTTGCTAATTATAATTAGCACATTCTTCTGTTTCATCTATCAGAAAAGCCTCCTCAGAATGGCTGGAGAGGGTGAGCGTAAGCTTACTTCTTCCTTGTTTCCCCAAAGAGTGCTCTTTTGGTGCTCTGTACGCACATCTAAGCCTAGCACATCTAAGCCTAACAATCTTTAACGGTAGGGTGAGAGGCTTGGTGCCTGTGGCTCACATCTGGGAGGCAGAGCAGGTGTATTGCTTGAGCTCAGAAGTTCAAGACCAGCTTGAGCAAAGGTGACATCTCATCTCTAAAAAAAACTAGCCAGGTTTTGTGGCAGGTGCCTGAGGCAAGAACCCAAGAGTTTGAGGTTGCCGTGAGCTATGATGCCACAGCCCTCTACCCAGGGCAACAAAGTGAAACTGTCTTAAAAAAAAACAAAAAAGAAAAAGAAAGTAAAGAATTTTATGTCCATATTTTCTAATTTAGCCCTATAATAGAGAAAGTGCTTGCTTATTTTTCAATTGGGAGTCTCTTACCCATAGGAGATGAAAAGAAAATATAGTATTCTGTCTTTAATTGCTTACATAAGGGATACTTCCGAGACCACGGAGCTTCACTAAATGATTAGACTTCTCATTAGCTCTTATTATTGGTAACACTTTTTCATATTGAATTATTTTATTAGAACAAGGCATATTGCAAACCTACTATAATCTCCTTTGCCTACACAGTGAAGTATTAAGATACAAAACATCAGAGACTCCACAATCCTCTATTTCTAGTCAACCCTGTCATCGATCAAAAAAAAAAAAACATTGGACAAAGAGGAACAACAAATAATAGTTCTCTTCCAATCTCTTCTTACAATTCCCATTGGCAATAGAACTGCAGAACATTTGGCAGGTTTACCCAAAAAAACATTTCAGGTTGGGCAGTTGAGATAAAATCATGACTAAACACCTGCCAAATCCACCCTCACTTTTCTACTCTCAGCATTAACTCCCCCAAATAATTCCTCAAATAAAAAAACTAGATGAGTCAAATCCAAATTTAAAGTATGGGAACCAAAAAACAAAAAACACATTGCTGGGGCAACTAATCAAAGCTTAGGGGTGTGAGCCACAGAGCAGAGACACTTGTCTGCTCTTCTGTCTTCCTAATGTGTAGCAGGTTGGCTCTTGGCAACTAGCTATGCAAGAGGTGATGGCCAGTGTAAGACATTTGGGAAAACTGCTCATGGAGCAACAGTCACATCAGTATTAAACCACAGCAGCTCATAACCAACATCAATTACAACCTCATCTGTCTTAGACACATATTTTAGTTCCTTCCGTAAGTTTTCAAAAATTAAAGTTTTACATTTGGAATATTATACACAATTCGTAAATACCGTGTAGTCATTGCTACCATTCTCTTCCCTTTTTAGGAAGAAGTTCAACTTTCACGTATTAGAAAACTCTATCCTAATGCTAGTCTACTTGAGATGTTATTTGATGGACATGGTGCGGGTTACGGTGAAATGTTTGAAAAAAATGTTGAACTAAGTTTTAAATAGGCTCCTATAACCAGGACTTCTCAGACCTTTCAATATGCTAATGTGTATTACTACATGTTTCCCAGGGGGTAGAAGAAAGTATAAGCAGGGTGCTCAATCTTTTTTTTTTTCCCTATGTTGTACATTGGAAGAATAAGAATAATCATGGGTATCAAATTATATACACAAACACAGGTGAAAACTAATAAAAAAACGGTCCATGCATAATTTTCGTGGTTATCTGACACCACTACTTGTGTTTTTGAGAGACACTTTTCCTAAATGGCACACAAACTGCAAAAAAAGTTTTGACTTTTCAGATTAAAAAAAGTAACTCATACAAAAGCCCTGAAAAATGTTACTCCTAAAGTATAAGGTATTTATTAATACTCCAAAAAGTTGTTTTTTCTTTTTTGGAAACAGAGTTTCATTCTGTTGCCCAGGCTAGAGTGCCATGGTACCAGCCTAGCTTACAGCAACCTCAAATTCCTGGGTTCAAATGATCTTCCTTCCTCAACCTCCCAAGTAGCTGGGACTATAAGCATCCAACATGATGCCCAGCTAATTTTTCTATTTTTGGTAGAGACAGGGTCTCACTCTTACTCAAGCTGGTCTGGAACTCCTGAACTCAAGGGGTCCTCCTGCCTTAGCCTACCAGAGAGCTAGGATATAGGCATGAGCCACTCCACCTGGCCAATACTCCAACAAGTTTATTTGTAACATGCAATTTCTAAAATGAATTTTCTACATCCCAAAAACAAAGACCAGAAAATTTAGTTAGCTCTAGACTTGAATCCTCTTATTTAGCCTGTATGTAAAACTGAAGATAACTTGGCCATGAGCATTTTCCTCACTTACAAAGTACAGGTAAGAATGCCTGCTTTGTGTGGTTGTTTTCAGGATTACATGTAAGGGACCTAGCACAATGCTGGTGCAAATAATAGGCTCTCAATAAATGCTGGCTCTTGTTATCATTTCTACTAAACTAACTACCCTGCCACAACATCATCCAAGATCCACTCCTGGTATCCAGAATACCTGGTCAATTGGTTATAGTCTTGAGATAGCTGAGGAGCAAGAAAATAAAATCCACACACAGGCCATTTGTCATATTAACTGTTTTTATTACAATATGTATAGTGTATACTAATTTAAAGAGAAAAATGTTAACATGAAAGTCTAGATAACTCTTATTTTAACAATCCATTTATACTATTATGTCTCAGATTTAAAGAGTCATCTATGCAGAATTTTAGACTGACAAATGAACAGATGAAATGACAACAGTTAAGCAGTAAAAAGCTGAAATTAAAATTTACATTGGCTGAACAGAACATTCTCAGACAACTTTCTCCAAAGGAAAATCTAACTTAACTCAAAAAGTCCATTTTTTTTTTGAGTTTAATATCACGTCAATTAGAAACCCAGGACTAGATGAAAATATTTTTACTTGGTTGCATTTGACTATCTAAAACTCTCTGAACATACAATTTGGCATGTCTTACTCCTCTAAGACAACTGTCTACTTTCTGAAACCAGAAATGAGAGTCTATTTGTGATTTAAGCTTCAAGAAATAGTTTGTAGGGCGGCACCTGTGGCTCAGTCAGTAGGGTGCTGGCCCTGTATACCGAGGGTGATGGGTTCAAACCTGGCCCTGGCCAAACTACAACAATAACAACAAAAAATAATAAAAAAATAAAAAATAGCTGGGCATTGTGGTGGGTGCCTATAGTCTCAGCTACTCAGGAGGCTGAGGCAAGAGAATCGCCTAAGCCCAAGAGCTGGAAGTTGCTGTGAGCTGTGACGCCACAGTACTCTCCTGAGGGTGACAAAGAGAGACTCTGTCTCTAAAAAAAAAAAAAAAAGAAAAGAAATAGTTTATAGGAAAACTATCAGCAAAAGAATCAGTTGTTAAAAAGTCTTACCTTTCCTTCACTGTACAGCAGTTACTTCTATGAATAAAGAGTATGTGGATACTTTTTAAGAATTCAAAATGAGAAAACCCAAAACAGTGGTCTGGGTACATGAACATAGGTGCACACATGTACCACACTTGATCCCTTCATCCCCCCCAAGCAGGTTTAAATAGATAAAATAACCCATTATTCTAAACTCCAAATACAGATATAAACACTGTTTATAAATCAGTGGTATTACTAGACAAAATGTTTAGTTAGAATACTGCACCTGTAGTTCAGAGGTACTTTGATTAGATCCCATTAAAAGAAAAACCATTCAAAATAATAAGCACATTCTTCTAACAGCAAAGAATTCTCCTACTTTTTATTTAGATATACTAATACTTCCATAAACTTACAAGTGGAAGATAAACTATTCAATAAAAGCCTTTTCCTATATATGTAATAATACACACAACTTATTTTAAAAGTCTGTTCACATAACAGATTCTTTTGGTACCAACAAAAATTTCAGATACAAATAATTGACTAGAAATGAAACCGTCACTCAACCAAAATACACAGGACTTTCCTGCACTTCATTCCAGGAAAAAGATCCAAATAATTCTATACTTATTTAGAAGAATAAAGTACATTTGTCATAATATAACATTATTGTATTCTTTTAAAGCAGAGACTATTTGAAGTTTTTAAATTAAAAAATGTTCAGGCTTACTTCTGTAAACAATCATTACTGGTTACACATAATCCTCTCATCATGCAAAAAACCTCAGTTAGTTGTTTTCTAAAGTATATTGAAGTCAAACTAATAACAATTTTATTAGCAAGCTATAAATGAGAGGTATAGAAATTCAGCAATTGAACTGTATTTCCTATCTACAGTACTACTGCTACTCAATCTATTTTCTTCACATTTTAGAAGAACTAATAGGCATTGATGGTCAAACTAAAAATTTCATTATTACAGCAAATGATAGAATATGTGACAGAAAAGAGAGTTCCTCATGTCATGACAATCTTTATGATCCTTTAAGAGGTAAAGAATTTTATGTGCTTATCTGTGGAAAGGAATAGAAAACAAAAGCAGGAGGTTAAACCAGGTACATACAGGGAGTGCTTGGATAGCTACATTAGAACTAACATTTATTTTTAAAAAAACTGATCTGGAGTCTGCCCGATATACCAAAAAACTCCCCCCCAAAACAATCAGAGCAGACGTTAGTGCAAGTTTAACCTGATAATTTATTTGTGAAAAAAAGGTAGTTGTGATGAGAAAAAGTTCAATGTTTTCCTTGCAAACACAAAGAAACTCAATAGGAATTTTTAAGGTAGTAGGGTCAGAAAATGCAACAGTCAACTCTTACAATTCTTTTCAATTAAACAGATAAATCAAGTTGAAGACAGATGATAAAATAATTCCCAGCCTGAACATTTATCAGCCTATAAATCCTGTTGTTCCAATGGGCTTCTGATTAAAAACAAAACAAAACCCAAGAAATTTTTTATAAGAGCTACCATATCTATAAGTGATGAAAATAAATTAGTCCCCCCCCCAATACTGTTTAACTCTAAAGCATAAAAAGCTATATATCTTATAAAATTAACCAGTGTTCTTACAAAAGTAATACAATTTTGGACTGATGATGTTACACTGTATTTGTGGTGAAGTACTAGGCACAAGAATATATGTAGCAATTAGGCATTTTCAGTCTATTCAGTCTATGGTTATCATTTAATTCTTGGCAATATACAATAACTGGTATGCATTTTGGTACTTAAGTCATGAATTGTGGAGAACAAGAGCAGTGCATTATACTAACAGGGTCTAACAAACAATTACAGTATTGAACAAATATTTTCTATGAACTTTGTGATTTGTTTTGCTGTTGGTCGCTTGTAGTAGATCCTGCAAAGACAAAAGAAAAACAAGTCAGCATAATTTGTTGTATATTGCCAACACTGGCTAAAGTTTCCTTACAATGGCATAGATGATAAACAAATACAAAAATATCAAAAACAAATAAGGCATATTTCATGTAGGCTTAGTAAGACTGATACTGTAAAGACTAAAATATTCTAAAGAGCAGAACAGAAGTGTGTATTCAGTGATAGGACAAACAAGTTTCAGACTGAATAAATCACAAGAGAAAAGTTAAGTTTATTACAACTCAAATATCTTGAAGTTATAAAGATTTATATTTATTACTTCAAAACTATAAAATATTACCTCGAGGTCTAAACATGCCATGTTTCTCCAATAAGACAGGTGGGAATAGAGGAAGGAGGAGATTGCCAATGCTCAAAAAAGCAACGAGTTCTATAGAACCTGGAGATTTTAATTTATTATTTATTTAATTTATTTATTTGAAAGACAGACTCTCACTCTGTTGACCTCAGTAGAGTGCCATGGTGTCACAGCTCACAGCAACATCAAAGTCTTAGGCTTAAGCAATTTTTTTGCCTCAGCCTCCCGAGTAGCTGGGACTACAGGCGCCCGCCACAATGCCTGGCTATTTTTTAGAGACAGGGTCTCACTCTGGCTCAGGTTGGTCTTGAACCTGTGAGCTCAAGCAATCCACCCACCTCGGCCTCCCAAGTGCTGGTATTATAGGTGTAAGCCATTGTACCTGGCCTAGAGATTTTAAAAGCTGCTAAGATGTGTTTAAGAGCCCCCAAAGGGTAAGGGACAAATAAAATAATAAACATTTCCCTAAATCTTACAAAAAATGTAATTTATGTACTAAATGTGTAAAATTTAATGTCTTAACCAAAGTAAAATTTAATGTCTTAACCAAAGATGGACAAAATGCCAGAATTATTTTTCAAAATTTTTTTTTTTTTAAAAAGCCCCTTTATTTAATCTTTGGCACAGTGGTGTTGATGCCAATTTCTAGTGGCAAATGAGGGATATTCCTAGCACCTTAGTAAAGTCATGGAGAGTTGATACTGAAAATGGAGTCAAAATTTATGAAAAGTTATAACCAAGATATATTTATTTAAAGACAACAAAAGAAACTATCAAGATATAGGTAAAATGAGAAACAAAGACCCCATGGCAATTAGGAGATAGATAATCTAAAAATAACAGATTTAAAAAAAGGAAGAGAGACATGTAAGAATTACTACTTAAGATGAAGTTTGTTCAAGTTAAATATAAGCTAAATAGACCATGGTGCATACAATGGAAATGAAATCCAGTATGAAACAGACTAAGGCTAAAGCACAACATAGACTAACAAAAATACTGTAATCCTGATACAATAAGATAGTGGCTCATCAGGGTATATCATAAAATTATTGATACATATTTCAAACTATGCTCACCAGAACAGTATTATAGTAATTGTTTACCTTCCTTCCTGAGACTTAACCATACTAGACACCACAAAGGAAAGCGCCAGTATTGCAAACACAAAGAGTAAATAATGGGCAAAAACCCCACTTCATTAGTGGTACAGGAGATTCATCTTCATTCACCTTCACCTTTATTCAACACCAGAGTAACAGTTTACCAAAAATAAATAAATAAAATCTATTTCTTATGATTGATCTTGACCTAGCCAAGAGTTGCTAGGCTACAGAGGCTGGTTCTCCAAGACTTGAAGAAAAAAAAATAAATAAATAAATTCAATTATTTGCCAATCCAATAGTGAAAAGAATCAACATTAGAAAGACACAACATCCTTTTATCTAGAGGGACATCAAAACATATCTTCCACATTATATCTTTTAAAAAGATTTTAACCTTTAATTTAGATTGTCATTACAAATGAAGTATAACATGACCTGAAACATTAAAAAAAATATAGCTTAATCTGAAGACAAATATCCAGCCAAGAAAACCATTTTCAAAAAGCCATATAATGGGGCAGCGCCTGTGGCTCAGTGAGTAGGGAGGGTTCGAACCTGGCCCTGACCAAACTGCAACAAAAAAATAGCCAGGCATTCTGGTGGGCGCCTATAGTCCTAGCTACTTGGGAAGCTGAGGCAAGAGAATTGCGTATGCCTAGGAGTTAGAGGTTGCTGTGAGCTGTGATGCCACAGCTCTCTACCAAGGGCGATAAAATGAGAAACTGTCTCTAACAGAAAAAAAAAAAAAAAAAAGCCATATAATGAAACATATGGTCTTAAATCAAATTTGGGCATAAAAAATTTTATTATTCTGAAATTGGCCACTGGGATTGAAATTGTGAAAACATATTTCATAATAATAAAATGAATCTCAGCAAAATTTTCTTAAGTTTTTCACAAGTTTAAGGCAAAATAAAGTATATTATTTTAGATACAGAGGATCACAAAAGTTTCAGTGGTATTTTGAAAACATCTAACCTTGACTTGATTCTTCTGTATTCATCCTTTCTCCATCTGCAGTCTCTAACATTTCGTCATCTTCCTCATCATCATGTAGGTCTTTTGAAATTAACTGTCTAGCTAATTTAATATTCAGTCCTTCATTGTAGTGAAGCTTCCTTTTCATTTCAAATTGTCGCTTTTTTTCTATAAGATACAAAAAAGCCAGTTTAGGAAGTTTTATCTCAAGAATTAATCCATGCTTGTTTTACAAATAAAGATTTACTGAAACATACTCATGCTCACGTGTTTTTTGCTTTGCTTAAGGCTGCTTTTGTGCTCACTGGCAGAGTAGAGGAGTTTGCAGCAGAGATCACTGGGCCTATAAAATCTAAATTATTTGCCATCTGGCGCTTTACAGGAAAAGCTTGTTAATCTCTGTTTTAAATGCTTTAAGTATATCTCAAAGGAATAAGATACAGCCATTAGAAGTTATATTTGTGAAGAAAATTGAAAGCTATGGGAAAATTATCTAGAAAGAGTTGAATGGGAAAAAAAATAAAGGAAGCAACAGTACCATGTACTGTATGTATCCTGTACAAAGCCTGTACACATACCCACGCACAGGAAGTAAGACTCAACAATTAATGATGGTTAATTCTGGGTCAAGGAACTATGGGATAGTTTGAACATTTTCATATTTTCTATTTTTATAATTAAGAAAAAGTCCTTATTATCTGTTAAGAAACTGCAATGATTTAAAACATTGTCGGCTAAAAACATAACCTCATGCCCAGAGTAACTTTTTAAGAAAAACTTCTTATAAAGGAATGGTGAAGTGATTCCAGATTATTCTCTCACTTATAGTCTACACCATGGAAACAAAGCTGGCAGCAATTCAACACAACTGATTGCATTTAATAGACAGCCCTTTAAAGAGCAACTGTTTATGAATAAATAATTACAGGATTTTAAAATTTCTTAGACCAATAAATCAAAAGAATGAAAAAAAAAGGGTCAATATAAAATTACCAGTGGTTTATTTTGTCAATGAAGAGCATTAAAATCCATTCACTATTGATTTATTAAAGTTTCTTTAAAATATCTTAATGTCACAAAAGCAGACATCTCTCAATAAGGTGATTCAAAGTACTTTCTTAATGTCCTCTAATTCTCTCAAGTTTTTATCATCTACACTGATTTTTTTTTTTTTTTAAGTTCAAGTCACTACTCATCAACCACTCTTCATCCTCTATTTGAATAGGGAGAGACCGACAGCTACAGGATCACCCTATAAAATATTTGGTTCAAATAACCACGATCTTACCAGATATCTTTATAATTATTTTTCATTCTTGGAGGAGAAATGAAATTGGGGGCAGGGAAGAACCAGTAAAAAGACCAAATCCTCATGACTAAATTTTTTAGTGATGTCTTCCAAGCATTCAAATGTTATAAGAGCAATACTAAAAAATAAAAATAATGGTTGTACTTGTCTCCACTACAGTAGGTAAATTTACTAAGGTAATACCTATTTTCATTACAAAGTAACATATGTTCACAATAGAAATTTAAAAGAAAATCACTCTTACTTTCCTCAGAAACTAGCCTTAACAATATTTTATAAATATGTTTTTCTAAAAATGTATTTTCTAAAAATGTTTAGTATATTGTGTAATGGCTGTTTTTCTTTCCACTTCTGTATTATTAGGATGATCATATATCCAGTTTGCCCAGGCATTTTCAGTTTATGCCTATTGCTTTACAAAAATGACAGTTTAAAAGGGAAAAGCCTATTATGAGCTGAAAAGAAACCGGGGTATAATGACCCAGTTCAGACAGTAAAGTATATGAACTTAAAGTAAACGTTCTCCCACATAAATAGCAGATTTTTTAATGGCTACAGGGTATGGAGTTATAATCTAATTCCCTATTCACAAAGATTTCTAATCTTCCCTTTTCTGTGTGTATTTTCAATGTTTTAAATGGTGTTATGTTTTTTGTGCATTTATTCAATTTTTAAAACATAAACCAGAGTTGTTTAAATTCTCATTATTACCATTCCATAAGTAACAGCCAATATTTATGAATAAATAATAAGTTGGAATGTATACTTTTATAATTATGTGTAGATGTATATTGAGGACTTGGACAAAAATACTTCAAGAAACTACCCTCCAGAATCACTAATTTTTCATACCTAACAATGTTACTGCATAAGTAATCTATTTTTCCACATTCACACTAAAAGAGAATTGTCATTCTTTTTAATATCTGTTGATCTGAAAGGAAATACAGGTGCCATGATGTTGTTTTAACATTCTTTTTCTTAGGAATTGATACTACAGTTTTTCTTTTGTGAATTATATTTATGTAGACTAAGAAAATTATTTCTAATTTTAATATGTTGAATTTAGTTTTGATTGTTACAAATATATCTAATTTTGGAATAACCAATAGTATCACTTAAAATATGCACAGTGTTCATTTCACAGAAAGCTGCTAGATAAATGTTCTCAATCTTTTTTATTTATATTCACTTTATTTGTAATCCTTATAAGGCAGAGCGACATAATGCAAAGAGTACAAGAACATTTAGATTTCAGGCTCAGATCTAATAATAGTAAACTATCCACATGAACTACACAAGTGAATTATTCTTTTTGTACCTACTTTTACTTTTTATGGAGACTACCCTAATTATTTTAAATTACTAAAAGTTAATGTTTACCAAGTACTAAAAATATGCCAGATCAGTGCTAAATACTTTAAATGCTTCATCTCATTTAACAGTCACCAACAATTCTAAAATAAGTTATAAAATTGTTATAACTTCCAATTTAGAAATGAGGAAACTGAGGCTCAGAGAAATCAAGCAAATTAGTTGAGCGGCATACCAGGAGCATAATCAGGTTTGTGTGATCCAGTCAATTAATCTTAATTGTTAAGCTATAAGTTACGAAAATTTTTTTTCTAAGACTCTCTGCTGTCAATAAACGACAATTTTTCAGACAGGTAACTGTAAAGCAAAGAATGCCTATGTATAATAATTCAGTAACTCTACCAGTGGAAGCTAAATTAATTATAACCAAACAGCTCCCCCTGCCAGCTAGCTCATGGAACTACAACTTGAGGAATGATGGTACCTTACTGAGAACTACCAATATCCGTTAATAATAAATTCCCTTTTCTCAACAGATCATATGTTTCTGGAGGGTAATGAGGAAACAAACAAAAACAAATTTGTACATGAAATCCTTTTCAAGGACTTCTTGAGGGCATATTTTTGGAAAAGTCAAGTCCCTGAGAGTAGAAGAGATACAACCTGAGAACATGCTACATGCAAAATGTTTCTCTTAATACAAATAGCAGGTTCAGACCATAATAGTTCTGTTGAACAGGCTCTATTCTAAAGATGAAAGGAAAGAGTAGCAAATTATATCTTAGCAGTGACACATGACAAAGATCCTGACAGTTAACTGGAAAATATGTGGAGTTTTAGTATAGTTCTAAAGTTTCTCAATGTCTTTACAGTGCAGGTAGTCCCCACACTACCTGCTTCAAGTATACCTCCACTCCATTTTCTTTTTTGTGACTGTTGTGACTGTGTATGTTTTTGTTGCATCTTTCCTCCCATACAAAGGCTTGGTTTTTACTTACAGAGAGTTGAACATAAACTATACAAAATTTTTAAATTCTTGAGAAGATTATACATTCTCATAGTTCAAAAAGTATAAAAAGCAACAAGATAAAATACATTCCTTTTCTCCCCACCTTTATAGGTAATTGCTGTTACTTGTGAAAACAGAAATCACTGATAGGCAGCAATGCCTTAACTGTGTTTGTCTTAAATGGGCTACAAGGGCCTTTCCATCCCTGTTAGGAAGGCTGTTTTGATCACTTTCCCATGACACTATTGCTCTTTTAGTTTGATGGGACCTAATAAAGACTGTTACTCTGTGTTTGACCATCTTGGTTCACCGTGGTTCACTGTCTAACAACAGAAAGAGCACAAGCAACTAGGAAATTAGCTCTCATAGCTACGCACTTAAGGACCACCCATCTGTGACTCTAAAAGCATTAACTATTTTTAAAAGAGAGTCTCACTCTGCTGCCTAGGCTGGAGTGCAGTGGCACAATCCTAGCCTGCAGCCTGAAACTCTTAGGCTAAAGTGATCCTTCTGCCTTTCAGCCTCCTGAGTTGCTGGGATTGTAAGTGTGACCCACTGTGCACAGTTAAAAGCATGAATTTACTAAGTATATACTAAGCATCTATTCTGTACTAGGCACTACAAAGTACAATGAAAGGAACAGTTACAACTACTTTTATTTATTTATTTGTTTTTGAGACAAAGTCTTACTATTGCCTCGTCATACCTGAAGCTAGTGGAAGAGAGAAACACCAGCACACTGAGTCCAAATTAAGCAAGGGTCCTTTATTGATCAGCCAGGCGGAGAGTGGGCTCACGCCTCAAAGTCTCTTGACCCCTAGAAGCAGGGGTGGAAACCTTTTATAAGGGGCTTTTGGTAGGGGAGGGGGAGTCCTTAATGCAAGGCGAGTTTGACAAGAGCCAACACCTGTAAGGGGAAGTTTTACAAGAGGAAGCTGGGGTTTTGCAGTTATTACTAAACTCTTTCAGCTGAGCTTCCTGTCTTAAAGGGGGAGTGTTGAAAGCCCCCAGCAAGATGGAGTTGGGGCATAACATTCCCCCCTGGTCTTATGTCTGAGTCAAACCCTTGACTCTTTGCCTGAGTCTTGTTTGCCTACCCCAACATAATACGGGGGTCAGGGTTGTAGACGTAATCAACAATCAAAAGCTAAATCTAGTTGAGTTATATTTAAAGATGATGCATACCGTTTAACATACTTAACAGAATAGAAAGCATACAAGTAGCAACTGAATTATGGAAACATTGCTTTCTATTTTCCTATCCTCCACTTTCCCCAAAAGAAAACCATATGCTAATCTTCTAAATAGTGGACTTATTTTACCAAAAATTATCATCATCATGCTGTAAGCAACAGAGGAAACAAACTACCTTGCTCTTCAGGTGAGAGGTCACTATCCTCCTCTCCACTGCTTTCTTGTTCCCGAACCCGATACTTTAGCTCGGCGCCTTCAGCAGCAGCTAATCTATTCAACAACCATTTACAAATAAATTAACACTTGTTATTCTTGTATTATTTAAGAGTCTTATTCAACTTTTAAGCCTCATAAATAAACATTTAAACATCATTAGTACGCTAATCTGATGAGGAAAATAAAAAGCAAAAAAATAGAAATGGATGTAGAAATCAATAAGCAACAAGAATAGCAGAACGGGTGCTAAAATCAATAACAGCAAAGGAAGAAAGCTTTTATTTCACGAATTTACTAATTTTTACCTTTCTCACACCTATCTTCTTTCTCCCACCCCCAACTTCTATCTTTAAAACACAAATGGCTGGCTCAGCATCCATAGCACAGTGATTATGGTGCCAGCCACATACACTGAGGGTGGCGGGTTCGAACCCAGCCCTGGCCAACTAAACTTCAATGACAACTGCAACCAAAAAAACCCCCAAACAAAACAAACAAAAAAACACAAGTGGCAGGGCATTTTATTTTTATTTATTTATGTTTTTTTTTTTTTGAGACAGAGTCTCACTCTGTCACCCTTGGTAGATGGAGTGCCATGGCATCACAGCTCATAGCAACCTCAAACTCTTGGGCTTAAGTGAGTCTCTTGCCTTAGCCTCCCAAGTAGCTGGGACTACAGGTGCCCACCACAATGCCCAGCTATTTTTTTGTTGCAGTTATCATTGTTTTGAAGGCCCAGGCCAGGTTCAAACCTGCCTGCCTCAGTGTATGTGGCCAGTGCCCTAACTACTGAGCAATGGGTGCTGAGCCATGGTAGGGCATTTAAAAAAACCCATAGGGAAGGGCGGCGCCTGTGGCTCAAGGAGTAGGACGCTGGCCCCATATACCGGAGGTGGCAGGTTCAAACCCAGCCCTGGCCAAAAACTGCAAAAAAAAAAAACAAAAAAAAGCAACCCTCAGGGAAGACATACTTTAGTATTCCAGGTTCAGATACCCTAATCTTCCTGCTACCTGCATACCTTGATCATAATCAAGATATAAGATTGTAAAAAGTTGCTATGAAAAATCTAGATAAACTTAGCCTTTTATTTATTTATACTTATATGAGTAATGCAATGTAAAATGGCTTTTACTCTGTACAGCTAAAAACAGCACAAGTGAAAATGTTTTCTAGTCATCAGTACTTACTTCTTAGCTAAGATATCTGGTGTCACAGGTTCAGTGGTCTCTGGATCACTATGCACATCTTCATCATCACCTATCATACTAGGATGAGAAGCACATTGTAATTAATACTTGAGATGTAATCTTTCAACAAGAACCAGGTAGAAAAATATAATTCTATCAACCTTGTTTAAAACATCAATATATTTATAGCTCTATCATCATCTTTGAGGTTTAACTTTAAATAGTTTCTATTCAATGCAAATATTTAAAAGCATAGTACCAATCAAGATAAAACTCCAACTGATTAAAAAATATATAACCATAAAGATAGTCTGTCTTCCATATCCATGGATTCTCCATGGACTAAAAATTGAAAATAAAAACTGCAGGTGTACTGAACATGGACAGACTTTTTTCTTGTCACTATTCCAAACAATAGAGTATAACAACTATTTACACAGCATTTACATTGTATTATGCATTGTAAGTAATATAGAGATGACTTAAAGTATTCATGGGGGATCTGCATAGGTTATATGCAAATACAAAGCCTGTCTGTATCAGGGGTTTTAGTGTCTGTGAATTTTGGAGGTTTTGGAACCAATTCCCCATGGACATTAAGGGACAACTGTATGGAAAATTTGATTATCTGAAAAAAATAAAAATACTACAAAGTTTGCTTCCATCAAATGGGAGGGAACAAGTAATGCAAAGCAAACCACGTTTGGTTGTAGAATAAGTACTTGTACATCAACCTGATGATTGAGACTATCGATCTATGCAGATAGAGGACTAGGTAAAATAACATAATTAGATCTTAAAGGTCTCATTCAGGATGTTTGAAAGTGATTTTAGCTTTCCCATTCAACCCTGTAATGAAAAATTTGCTGCCTACTTCATTGTAAAAGTGAACATAATTAATTCTCAAGCCACTAAAAGGCATATAAAACAGAACCCAACTATACAGAAAAAACTATCAATTTATACATTTCCTAGTTTATTAAGGAGACAAGTGCTGTAGTTTAGATTATGCTCTTTTTTCCAAGGGAAGTTGAAATAAACTCATCTACATTATTGGATTTAATTAAGTAGGGTAAAATAAACAATTGTCAATTTATGGAATTGTCCTATAGGAAATTCTATTTTTGTTATAAAATTTACAGATGAATTGTATGCTTGTGTTTGCATATAAAAAGAATACCTTTTTGTATAATTATAGTGTGAGATTAAGTAGTAAAATATGACCTATCTATAAAAAGCATTTTCTGGTGGGGTGTGGTGACTCACATCTATAATCTTTGCATTTTGGGAAGCTGAGGACAGGAGTTCAAGACCAGCCTGAGCCGTTGTGAGACATTGTCTCTACAAAAAAATATAAAAATTTGCTGGACTTGGTGGTGCAAGTCTATAGGCCCTGTTACTCAGGAGCCTGAGGTAGGAGGATTGCCTGAGCCCAGGACTTGGAGGTTATAGTGAGCTATGATGATGCCATTGCACTCTAGACTGGGCAACAGATACTGTCAAAAAAAAAAAAAAAAAAAAAGCCATGAGAGGAATTGATAAAAGCTGAGCACATGTATCTGTACATATAGTCTCACTTTCTTAAGGACAAAATAACTTTCCAGTAAATATCTACCATTGATATTATATTTTAAACAGTCAAAAAATCGGGCCACAACTATTTTTTAAAATCATGCCAACTGCCACAAGCAAGTGAGAAATGGAAGTAAGTGAGGGATGGCCACTACATTCGTTGAAAAGGAACAAATGCCTGACTTTGGATTGTGGTCTAGAAAAGGTTTTAAGAAATATTTTAGAAGCTGGGTACAGTGGCATGTGGCCATAGCTCTAGCTACTCGGGAGGCTGAGGTGGGAGGATCGTTTTAGCTCAGGGGTTTGAGGGCTATGGTACACCATCACTGTGCCTATGAATAGCCATGGTACTCTAGCATAGCCAACATATGGAGAATTGTCTCTTAAAAAAAAAGAGAGAGAGAGAGAGAGAGAGAGAGAGAGAGAGAGAGAGAGAGAGAAAGGCAAGAAAGAAAAGGAAGAACAGAAAGAAAGACATGTTTCAAAGCATGTACTTATAATTAGGAGAAAACAAGAATATAAGTTTCTTCATAAAGTCTTTTTTTTTTTTAACTTTTATTATTTGTTTGTTTGTTGTTTGAGACAGTCTCACTGGGTAGAGTGCCATGGCTCAAATTCCTAGGCTCAAGTAATCTTTCTGTCTCAGCTTCCCAAGTAGCTGGGACTACAGGCACTTGCCAAAACACCTGGCTAGTTTTTCTATTTTTAGTAAAGATGGGGCCTTGCTCTAGCTCAGGCTGGTCTGGAACTCCTAACCTCAGGCAATTGTGACCTGCCTCAGACCTCCCTTAGTGCTAGGATTACAGGCGTGAGCCACCTTGCCCAGCCAATAAAGTCTATTTCTTAACTAAAAATTCATTAGTACTGGGTTACAGTATCTGTACCTCCTATTTGATTTATTTCTTTCTACCCCTGTCACAATCTTTACCATCTTCATATATATTCTTATTTTTACTGTTTTTGTTAGTATCATGTTATCTCAAATTATCTTCCAAAGTTTTCATCCATTGATTTAAAATACAGTATTTCTTAACCCCATTTTAATGGTAACTTCTGGATTGATGTCTTATTTCAATGACAAAATATTTTAGACCTGGAAATCTTTATTTATTCAACACAAGCTATGAATTAATCTTAATTAGGTATTTCTACTTAGTTAGAATTTCCAACTTCTTATAATGCTTACTGGTGCACTGTTTTTGTCTTTATACTGGTTATTGCTATATAATGTCATTTCGCAATTCATTTAAAAAAATTCTGAGATGTGTTGGGGGCACCTGTGACTCAGTGTGCAGGGTGCCAGCCCCATATACCAAGGGTGGTGGGTTTAAACTCGGCCCTGGCCAAACTACAACAAAAAAATAGCCAGGTGTTGTGGTGGGCGCCTGTAGTCCCAGCTACTTGGGAGGCTGAGGCAAGAGAATCACCTAAGGCCAAGAAGCTGGAGGTTGCTGTGGGCTGTGATGCCATGGCACTCTACCAAGGGCAACAAAGTGAAACTCTGTCTCTCAAAAAAAAAATTCTCAGATGTGAAACTGCCAAAAATAATCACAATGTAATTATCTGAAATACAGTATTACATAAGTTCAAAAATAAGAACATGAATTAATACTAATGATGAGTTAAAAAAGTTATCATCCATGCAGTTATCATTTTTTGCAAAGAGAGGGAGTAAGCCCCTAATTTCTAATTGGGAAGCAAATGAGCCCAATTCCCATCTTCCTTTTAACGAAGGCAAAACTCACAAATCTTTGTGCATCATTAGTAGCTAGTGACCACTGAAGTGCAATAAATAAATGTTTACTAATATGATTATAATGTATGAAATGGATTCTATAATTTTAAAGTTACACGTTACTTATACTATTACTAAAAAAAAAATGCAGTTAGGTTACTGACTACTGCTCCAGTAACAAATATAAAATAAAACACAAACTCAAAATAGCTCGCATCCAGAAGCTCATATCAAACACAAAATGGAAACAAGTCACAACAGGAATGATGTCCATGTAACAAACATTACCTGTGGTAAGGAGTGCTCGGTTCATCTATTTTCATTAACCCATAGTCTTTGTCTGCTGGATGGTATGTTGCCAGGATGTTCATTTCATCCCACTTCTGGGATTTTTTACTAAAATTAAAAAGAAAAAATGTTTTTCCCAATGCAGTAAAAGATAAACCTTCACATTTAAAATTCACACTCAAATCTCATACTTCAACTTCTATTTATTAACTTTTTTTTTTTTTTTGCAGTTTTTGGCTGGGGCTAGGTTGAACCCACCACCTCTAGTACATGGGGCTGGTGCCCTACTCCTTTGAGCCACAGGCGCCACCCTATTAACCTCTATTTTCATATATACTTCCTTGGAACAGAAATTGACTCAGAGTAAAAGCCATTAAGTAATTACAATAAAATGTTGGTAAATATTTTACATAACATTTAGTACCCACATGTTAAAAACACAGTATTCAGAATCTACCTCAGGCCTTCAAAACACTGTTCCATTCTTTGGCATGCTTAGTCTTCATAGTCTATAGAATAACTACAACTAAAATCTACACATTCCCTGATGTCTGCAGAATTAAGAATTTCTGATCATAATACTGGCAACTGATAAAAAAAAAAAACAACAAAACACCAGGGCAGCACCTGTGGCTCAAAGGAGTAGAGTGCCAGCCCCATATACCAGAGGTGGTGAGTTCAAACCCAGCCCTGGCCAAAAACAAAACAAAACAAAAAAACACACAAAATACAGGATAAGTGTATAGGAAGGATAAAAATAAATAACAGAAATATTTCCTTGGCACAGTTTCTTCAGAGATATCCATAACAATCAGAACATAAATAATCAGAACATAAAACTACAGAGAAAGTTTCATTAAATTCAGATAACACTAAATAATCAGACTGCAAGTAAAAGTAAAACTTAATTTTGGATCTAGGAAAACTGAGAAATACTATACTCAGATTTACTCGAAAATAGAAACGCTTCGTAAGTAATTTTGGAATATCAATTAAAATCCATTCAACAAAGTATGCACACAACTACTTAAGTGTTAAATAATTAAACATCTGATTACCAATTATCTATTCATTTAAAAGGACTTCCAAGACCTCTCTACAAGCCAACATTATTTTGTTATATGTGTAGTTTGTGACTTTGTTATGTACTTGAAAATCAAATTGCTTTGAAAAGAATCAATATAAATGTTCCACTGATTCAAATCAACCTTTTTGCTTTTGGTTTGGTGAGGTTTTACTGTAGTTATCTTCAATTTCCCAGATCCTAAAATGCCCTTTAAAAATGACGTACTTCCATGTTACTATCATGTTCCTTTCTCCATGCTTTCAAAATGGTTTGGTGAGTATAAAAATTATACATGCCCATTCCTGGCAGATAAGTTTGATTTTATGTTCTCTTGCTTTCTTCCTTAAAGTACCCAGTGTCCCCACTTCAGAATAGGCCATTTTTCCCCTTCTTCTTTCATTGTGGTAAAATATACATAACATAAAGTATACCACCTAAAAATTTCTTTTGCTACCTTTTTCCAAATTGTTTTGGCATATGTGCTGCTGAAGCAAGCACTTAAACCATTTTTAAGTGTACAATTCGGGGGCGGCACCGGTGGCTCAAAGGGGTAGGCGCCGGCCCCTTATGCCAGAAGTGGCAGGTTCAAACCCAGCCCCAGCCAAAAACTGGAGAAAAAAAAAAAAGGGGGTACAATTCAGTGGCATCAAATACATTCCCACTGCTGTGCAACCATCACCATCATCCATCTCCAGAACTTTTTCATCTTTCCCAACTGAAACTGTTATCTATTAAACTCTTAATTCCCCTTCTTCCCTCTACCCGCCAACTCCAAGTAACCACCCAACCTCTGGAGATTCTACTTCCTGTTTCTATGAATTAGACTACTCTATGTACCTAACATAAGTGAAATCATACGGTATTTCTCTTTCTGTAATTGGCTTATTTCACTTAGCATAACGTCTTCAAGGTTCATCCATGCTGACCCTTATTGAACCACATGTTGTAGCATGTGTTTGCATTTCCTTTTATAAAGATGAATAATACTCCACTGTAAACTGAACACTTCAGACTACATATTCTTTATAAATCTTACCTACCCTTCATTTTCTCAAGAGGCAAGGTAGGCCCAGACAGACATCCACAGGTGACTGACACTACAACTACTATCCCCTCTAAAAAAAACAATGTCAGAAGTTGCCTAAAGTCTTTTCACCATGAAATACTCAAAATCTTAAAAGCTTATAAGAAGTTACAAAATAAGACATAGAAGTCATTATTTTTAAGAAGAGTAACAACACTTCTTGTTTAAAGAAATGCTTTGTTGTTCCTTCAGAATGGAACTCATATGAATGTCCCCTCAATTCATCTGAATTTTCAACTAATCAAATTAAAATGTGATTAGCATTTGAAAAAAGTCACTTGATTTGACTGGCTAAACAAACTTTGCTTTAAAACAATATTGATTTCCAGTGTAAGGACCATTGAAAAAAAGGGATCCATGAAGGTGTTGATTTAACTACACCAACAGGCCAGCAGGCACAAAAACCTTCCATTTAGATAAATACCTATTTTGTGTTGAAAATGAAGCTTTTATGTGAGTGCAGGTCTGCTACAAGAAAGGCAGAGCTATAGATTCCAATGATTTGAGGCAAAAGTGATTATATGGTAACTTAAAGAAAAGGAAGGTTAAAGAACTAAAGCTGAAAAATTTATGCCAGCACAGAATGCTTTGATAATTTTGAGAGAGGTTTGGCTTAAAAAATGTTGCTTCTGCTGACTCAGAGGCAGCAGACAGGTTCCCAGATGTCATTAAGAAAATCACTTGAGGCCAGGAGTGGGGGCGCATGCCTGTATTCCTAGCACTCTGGGAGGCCAAGGCACGTGGATTACCTGAGCTCCCAGATTTGAGACCAGCCTGAGCAAGAACTAGATCCTGTCTCTAAAAATAGCTGGGCACTGTGGCAGGAGCCTGCAGTCACAGCTACTCCGGAGGCTAAGGCTAGAGCATCACTTGACCCAAGAGTTTGAGGTTGCTGTGAGCTATGATGCCACAGCACTCTATCAAGGGCGACAAAATGAGACTCTGTCTAAAAAAAAGAAAATCATTGAGATGAATATCTGTCTCAGGTTTTTAATGCACACAAAAGTGCTCCATTCTGGGAAAGAAATGCCTTTAATAAATAAAGCATATTTGTTAAGAAGTAAGGAAGAGAAGTGTGCACCAGTATTTAAGGTAGGAAGGGACAGGTTAATTAATTCTACAGTTTTCTGCAAATGTAGTAAGCTTTATGATCAGGACTGTCTATAAAGCTGCTAGCTCCTGAGCCTTGAAGTGAAAAGAGAACAGGTGCCAGTATTCTGATTGTGTAACAGGAAGGCCTGAACAAGAACTCTTTTTCTGGATTGGTTCCAACAATGCTTTGTCCCTGAAGTCAGGAATTAGTACGTTGCCAGTAAATGGTTGCCTTTTAAAGTTCTTTGATATTGGACAACGTCTCTGGCCGCCAAGAACCCCATGAGTTCATCACCAAAGGCATCAAAGTAGTCTACCTGCCTCCAAACACAACCTCTCTAAATTCGCCTCTAAGTCAGATGGTCATAGAGCTCTTTACGGCTCGTTATATATAATACTCTATGGAAAGAATTGTCAATGCTATGGAAAAGAATCCCGGCAGAGAGAACATCATGAGAGTCTGGAAGGATTACACCACAGAAGATGTCATTGTTATAGAAAAAGCTATGAAAGAGAACAATCCCCAAACAATAAATTACTGCTGGAGAAAACTGTCCAGATGTCATGCATGACTTCACAGATTTATGACAGAGCCATTCAAAGAAATCATAAAATGGACTGTGGCAAAAAAAAAAAAAAAGAAAAGTGAGGTGGGGCTGGAGAGGTGAAGAGTTTCATGATATGGATCTTGGAGAAATTCAAGAGCTAACAGCCATCATGCGAGAGGAATTAACATATGACTTGATGAGATTCTCAGCCAGTGCCAGACAACAGGTAAGAAGATGCAGAAGCAGCAGCACCAAAAAACAAATTGACATTAGACAATCTGGCAGGAGGTTTCTGTAGTCAAGACTGCTTTTGCTTTCTTTGACAACATAGCCCCTTCTGTGGTATAGGCACTGAAACAAAAGCAAATGATGGAAGATGGACTGGTACCATATAGAAAAACTTTTAGAGAAAATGAAAACACAAAACTCATGCAGAAATAATGATGCATTTCCATGAAGTTATACCCTGTATGTTTGCTTCTCCCACCACCTCTTCTATCACCCCTGAGACAGTAAGACTAACCCCTCCTCAGCTTACTCAATGTGAAGACAAGGATGAAGACCTTTAGGATGATCCACTTTCATTTAATGAATAGTAAACACTTTCTCTGCTTTATGATTTTATTTTCTCTAGCTTACTTTATGTAAGAATACAGTTTATAATACTTATACAAAATATGTGTTAATGAACTATTTATGTTGTAAGTGAAGCTTCCAATCAACAGTAGGCTATTAATAAAGTCCTGGGGAGACAAAAGTTGTAGTGAATTTTTGACTTCTGGGTGTGGGGGTGGGGTGTCAGTGCTCCCAACCTCTGTGTTATTCAAGGGCTAGCTATACGCTACCAATGGGCTGGCAAGCTGTGGTATATGTATATCATGGAATACTATTCAGCTATTAAAAAAAAAAATGGAGATTTTGCAGAATTTGTATTAACCTGGATGGAAATGGAACACATTATTCTTGGTGAAGCATCACAGGAATAGAGAAGCATGAATCCTATGTATTGAACTTTGATATGAAGACAATTAATGACACAGTGGGGCATGGGGGAAGGGGAGAGCAGACAGACAGAGGAGGAGGGAGGGGGTGAGGGAAAGTAAAAGGCAAAAAAAAAAAAAACAAAAAGAAAATAGTGAGTAATTCTCACATAAATTGGATTTAATTTTGACCAAAGTCTATTACTAAAACATTAATTTTTAATTCACCTTGTTAATATGTTGTTTAGGATACTGCATCCTCATTTATAAGTGAAATATGTTTGTAATTTCTCTTTATAATAATATATGTTTTCCAATTTTAATATCAGATGTATCCAGATGAAGTAGATTCATTTTGAAGTATTTCTTCTTTTTCTATTGTCTATAAGATTTGGCATGATCTATTTTGAAATTAGTTTTTTTTTTTTTTGCAGTTTTTGGCCAGGGCTGGGTTTGAACCCACCACCTCCAGCATATGTGGCCGGGACCCACCTCCTCTGAGCCACAGACACCGCCAAAATTATCTTTTATTTTTATTTATAAATATTAGTTGTCTATTGTCTGAGATTTCGGAAAAAAAAATAAGTTAACTAATTACTCCATACTGAACCTCAGAGTCAAAACATTCTATGATGGACATACTCTAATCTGACAATGTGAACGTTACTTTTTTTGCATTATTATTATTTGCTTAATATTTCATTGCAGCAATCACCTGATTTCTTTTCTGAATGTATTTATTTATCTTTGTTCTTTACGAGGTTTTTGTTTCTAGTCCTTATCTTAAACATTGTTATTGTTAATTTTGTGAAGGCAAAAAGTGGAAACCAAATAAACACATGTATATGTATAGAGAAAATTTATAAAAAAACACCCCCCCCCAAAAAAAAACCCCAAAGTTTAGGACTCAGAGGAAATAGACCCCATAACACAAATTAAGGGGTGCTGGCAACACGACCTTTAAACATTACAGTGTGTAAATTAGTAATCACAATAAATGTAACACCGAGAACAGTAATAAAACTAACTCTAAGTGTGCTGTGTACTGAAAAAAAAAAAAAAGAAGGGAGATTAAAGATGGCGGCCGAGTAACAGCTTCCCTGCAACTGGGCACGGCGAGTCTGGAGAGATAAGACTCCAGACATCTCTGGCCGGTGGGATCTGCCTATGATCATCCCTTTGAGGATACAGGGAGCCAGCAAGGGACTTCTGGACCCCAGGAGGAGGACAAAAACAGTGGAAAACTGGCAAGTGCGTTTGTTCGCTAGAACTAATCACCCTGGCAACCGTGAGTACAACCAGCAGTGAAGACTGCAAACCGGAAAGGCCTTACCTGTGAACTTTTTTGGTGTTCTTGGACTTGTCGCACAGTTGAGCTGCCTTGGGGAGAGCTTGAGCAGGAGTGTGGAGAACATTGGGCATTGTTTGGGGCCCCAGACTGAATCACAGCTGGGCGTAGAAAGCCATTGTGTGAAAAAACTGCTCCAGCAAGCTCTGCCCTCAGGGTCCCAGAGCAAGAATGGTGGGGACAAAGTAACCTAATGACTGAGCAGCCTACAGGCAGGGAATGAGCTGCCTTAAAGCCTTAATCCTTAGGGGCAGAGTGAGACGGCTTTGGCACACTGGAGCCTTGGGCTGTTGCCCTGGGTAGAGTGCCATGACGTCACAGCTCATAGCAACCTCAAACTCCTGGGCTTGGGGCCGCCCAGACCTCCATAAGAGCTGTACAGCGACCCCCACCCGTGACCCAGATAGCTGCGTGCCCTCTGGAGCCCTCCCTGCCTCTGCACAGAGCCCTTCTCCTGCCCAGAGACTGCTGGAGCCTTGGGCTCTCTATGCTAAAGTCACTGGGCGCCAGGCAATCCCAGAACCATGCGTACCACCCCCAGCCCTGTTGCTGAATCCGGATGTGTCACACACTGGAGCTGCTTCCACAACCTAGCTAGAGCAGCCCCAGAGGAACTACACAGGGTCACTCCCTACAAAGATCCAGCAACAATAGAGTGATCCCGCTGGAGTCTAATCTTGGGGAGACACCTCCCCAACTCTGAGGACCGCCAGAGGCAATGGTGAAAAACAATCATGAGGCGAAATCAACAGAAAAACTCTGGCAATATGAATAATCAGAATAGATCAACTCCCCCAAGGATCAATGGGGCAGACACAGCCAAAGATCCCATGCACAAACAAATAGCTGAGATGTCAGAAATTGAATTCAGGATCTGGATAGCAAATAAGATAGAACTAGAATTCCAAAAGTTATCTCAAGAATTCAACATATTCAAAGAGCAAATGACCAAAGATTTTGACACATTGAGAGAAGAAGTTGCAGCCCTCAAAGATCTGAGAAACACAGTAGAATCCCTCAGTAACAGAATGGAGCAAGCAGAAGAAAGGATTTCTGACATTGAACACAAAGCTTTTGAACGCTTCCAAACCCTCAAAGAAGAGGAGAAATGGAGAGCAAAAACAGACCACTCTCTCAGAGAGCTCTGGGATAATTCGAAGAAAACCAACATTCATCTTTATAGGGATCCCCAAAAGTGACGAAGTGGCTTCACAAGGCACAGAGTCTCTTCTCCATGAGATTATGAAGCAGAACTTTCCAGATATGCCAAGAGATTCTGAAATTCAGATAGCAGTTTCAGAACACCAGCATGACTCAACCCGAATAAGACATCCACCAGACACATCATAATCAATTTCACTAAAGTTAATATGAAGGAGAAAATTCTGAAAGCTGCCAGATGAAAGAAAGCCATTACCTACAAGGGGAAGAATATTAGAATAACTGCAGATCTCTCTGCTGAAACCTTTCAAGCTAGAAGAG